>PVLD010007785.1:54427-88856 GCA_004027595.1 Dinomys branickii
CCCTACTATCTTATCTATAATTTGGTATTTCCTTTAATGTTTTTGTGTTAACTAATGTGAAGATAACTATGTAATACAACATCCAGTTCTAATTCCCTACTATATTCTGTATAACTTTGTATTTTCTGTATTGTTTATGGCTTTTCTGGTTCATATGTTTCCATTCTTTTGTCTTTAAAATAAAATTAAAAAAAAAAAAGGATAACAATTCATGCCAAAGCTTGACTACATTTTAATCTACTTATACCTGAGAAAGAATTTTCCTAACCTGTTGGTTTTAAAGGGGACTTGTCTAGATGAAAACTGAACACAAAAAAGAATTTCCCTAAAGAAGTTCTCTGAGCCAAAGGAAAACTCAAATTACGCTTGAAAAACAAAAGCAAAGACCAATAGTACATGTCTCCCCCACCCCACCTAATTCTTCAGATTTTTCCTGTGTCATTGATCAGGACATCTATTAACTCTATAATGCTACTGCAACATGACCAAGACTGGACTTCATCCCTCCCGTGCTAATGGATTCATGAATGAGGCGATTACCGTTAGTCCTTCGTGAGCTGGGAGTTTAAGCTGTGTCCTGCAAGACTCAAACACCTACAGACATACCCTATTAAGCATCACACTTAAAGAAACTGTTATGCAGTGCCTAAAGGACATTTATAGCTACTATAGATGGTCTTGTATAATTTAAAAGATTAAGAGAGATGATATAAACAAAATGATTTCTCACAGTACTTCAAATGTTCACATTTTTATGCAAAAAACTTGTAAGATAGGCTGGGTGTTGTGGCACATGCCTCTAATCGCAGCACTCTGGGAGGCTGAAGCTGGAGCCCAGCCTGGGCAACTTGCTGACTTACTGAGACCTTGTCTCAAAATAAAATATAGAAAGGGCTGAGGATGTAGTCAGGGTGAAGGCCTTGGGTTCAATCCCCAGCACCACAAAAGCCAAACCAAAATGACAAAAGCCAAAACCAAAATAGAACAAGTATGATCTAGAATTTAAAAAGGGTTTTTAAAAAACCACAGCGAAGTTCATCAGTAAACTAGATATTTACTGTTTTGAAAGCAAAGGCAAGTTATCAAAATGTTAGAAAATCATTTTGTAATGTATGCATCTATAGTTCCTTCAAACAATCTTAGACTATAAAAATTCATTTAAATATTTGAGAAAACTAAACAGTTATGGATGTAGGAAAAGCTCTCCACAACGAGAAATACATTAAAATATACTTATTTAGTTGGAAAGGGGAGTGGCACTGAGAATCCTTCACCTATATTATTTTAGAGTTCACTTGAAATGGATCGTAATTCAGACACATACAAGACTGTGCACCTTCATGTCCAGTAGGCACAACAGCAAAGGGCAGATTTTCACAAGTGAGGGACATCAGAAATAAATGCATTTAAAAATGTTATCTATGTTTTACTAGATAACAAGGACTGTTTAAAATGGTGTATTTGAGAAGAGCTTAGTTTTGAGAACTAAACTATGAATGAGGCTACCATTGCAGAATCTGCTGTTAAGATTTTTTACGTAATGAAACAGCAATAGAAGGCAAGTGGAAATATACAAGAAGAAAAGAAAAAAAGAAAAAGAAGAAAGGTATCACATACTGTAAGCAGAAATGCTAGACTAGGGTGAAGGAACGTAGTAACCCTTACCATCTGAAGGGGTATGTCTTTTGAAGTGAACTCTTCAATAAACTATGAACTATGATCAATCTCTTCAATAAAATAATAAATATAAAAGAGAATGTTAATATTTACATTGTAATCACTCAAAAGTTTTGTTTCCTATTCTAGGGGTGTATTTTTACCTCTGGGACAGAGTCAGCAGCCTAATTTTGTCTTGCCGTGGACTAACTTTTCTTTGTCATTGTCCTTATTCTCCGCACCTTACAGCAGTGGTGGTGCCCCTCAGAGCTTTCAGTGATACAAAGCGCCCACTGTGGAACCCATGCCACAGGCTCAGCACCACTGGTACAGCGCTCTGTAACGGATCTGGTTCTTGACACCCCTTAATTCATTTTTATAGTACCCTTGTATAGAGTTTTAAACACTTCAGATTTTGTTTTGCAGTGCTAGCGACTGAGCCCAGGGCCCTGTGCACACCGAGCAAGCAATGCACACTGAGCTCCATCCCTGGCACTAGAATCCAAAATCCATATATCCATAGCTAACACTCGTAACATAGTTCTGTCTTCCCTCTCCGAGGGCGCTGGATCCATGGGCTTACCACCCACTGAGGACCGAAAACATCTGGGGAAAAACTTCCATTTGTATTGAACATGTACACACTTTTTGTCATTATCCCTTAAACATAACAGTGTAACTACTTACATAGAATTTACATTGTATTAGGTATTGTAAGTCATCTAGAGATGATTTAACATATACAGGAGGTCACGTGTAGGTTATATGCAAACACTATGACATTTTACATAAGGGATTTGAGCATCTGCACATTTTGGTGCCATATGAGGGTCCTGGAACCAATGCTCCATGGATACTGACAGACAACTGTACGGTTAAGCGCCAATAAATCAAGATGCCAATACGAGAGGTTCAGTTACAGTGCTTCTGTTGGAGTTGAAGACAAGTTTTTGTTAGAAGGTCCACTGTCTCAGTACTGTGACAAACCAAAAACTAGCTGACACCGATGAAACGCTAAACTATGTGGTATAGCTAGCAGAATTCATGTCTACATCAAAATTTTGAGGTAGAAAATTTACTGCACATTACTCAACATGTAATAGCTAATAATGTTTAAGTATCAAAGTTAAAAAATTGCACAAAGATGCTATGAATGTCCTTATATATACTTCAGTAAAAAGCCAACTTAATCAGTTAGAATGAGATGAACTTCTTTATGGATTTTTAAATACATATATATTTCTTCTAAATTTTATATATTGTGCACAGACCTTCCATTTATCTGCAACCCTTCTAACTCAACAAAAAGGGAAGACAAGCAAATCTTGAAAGTTCTGTGGGTCACTCATTTGTCTGTGTTTAAATCCTCACACAGGGAGGCAGAGGTGCTCTGCACAGGGACAGGCGGACAGGGGGACACACAGGACGTGGCATGGTGTCTTGGGCTCACGAAGAGTCAGGAAGAAAGGAGACTATGTGAAACTGTAACCAGTCACTTGGTAGCGTAGGAGGGCCCTGGAACCAATCCTCCACGGACACTCAGAAATCTTTCTGAGATGGAGGAGGCTGAACATTGGCAAAAACAGAATTCTAAGGGCTCCTTCACCTATACCATCAAATTTTGTGAATTAGTAATTCATTGTGTTTGTAACAAAGAGACCTGGAGATGGTTTTGGACAACCAAGTTGTAATGCGCATGACATGTACTTGGGTGAGCCTAGTCATCCAGTTTTAGAGGTGGCTGTCTGTCCTCACTCCAAAACAGTCTTCAATAAACGCTTGCTGAAGCACTGCCTGAACTTGACGCATCTCATTTAAAAATGGAATGCAGTAAGTCTGCCAGGGACACTGCAGGGTGGGCAGAGAGTGGGCAAGCAAAAGTTAAAAAGATAGCTAAACACAATGTTCAGAGAGTGATCTTGGCTTCTGGTCCACCAACCTTGGAGTGCAGACCATTAAAAGCACTGGAAAAGAACGAATCACTGAACAAAGAATTAATAATGACAGTACGGCTGGCAGAGAACAGTTGCAAAGCAGTCATCAGTGAGCAAACAGACAGCACTATTCACTTCTTCACTTTCCCTTTAGACACCACTTCTGCGTAAGTGGTGTGAATGAAGTCATAAAGCTGCTTAGCATTTGTGGCATGCCCCAGAATACCTGTGAGCTTGTCTTGTGATAGGGTTGCTAATTCTGCAATGTTCTTAACGTGATTCATCAAGGAGTGACAGTTTTTGGCATTTACCCCTGGCATTTTTAATAAGAAGTCTTGGGGACCAGGATTGTATTTTTCTGACTCGGGCAGGGCTTCAGAATCTGCTGTAATGGCCATGGCTGTGGTGGCATCAGGCTGTGGCTTATTTTGTTTTAGTTCCTCAAACAACTCTGCTGTTGCATGAGGGGAAGGGCACCAGAGAAGGCGGAGTCTGGGGAAGTGAAGTGTGAGAAGGGTGAGTTTGGAACTAATGTCGTTGCTGGAAATCTCCTGAAATAAGGCACCTCGGGCTGTGAGAGAGAAGGGCTTACTGGGGTCAAACTCGATCAGAAGCACAGGGCGCTTGTAGTAGCGGGACATGGAGACGCACTGGCTGTACAGGCGGCCGTTATTCAGAGAGCCGATCAAGTCGCTGATACTCTTGCGCTCCACACACATTTCCGGCGTCAGGATGTAATCGCCAACCTCTAACGTCACAGGTTCAATGTCGATGCCCCGGCGGTGGATGAGAGATGGGAGCTCGCTTCGGAATTCACGCATGTCCACGACTATGCTTTGCTGTGTTCCATTCTGTTCCTGGCCGCCTATTTAAGAAAGTATTGCTCTGAGTCATGCCACGGGGAAAGATCTCCCAGAGCTAAAAGTTTAAAATTGATGTTTCTGTTGTTAACTTCTGATGGATGGATACATAAAACTGCAGAGTAGTATTGTAGCTTGTTTTTCTATCTTTTCAAAAAGTATTTATAGAAAGCAGAGGGAAACTACCTCTGCTTAAACTAAATAGAACTAATAGAAAGTTAGAATCTGTTGGTAGTTCCTTACACGCAGTGACTCTTAAGCACAAAACATTTGTCCTGTTCTGCCTTCTGTGGTCCCTGTTACACTGACCATATTTGTGCTGGTCACTGTAGTTTGCAAACCTACCACAGAGACCCCCACAGTAGGTGCCCACCATGCTCACTCAACCAATTGCCTTAGGAGCTGCTGTAATTATTCCACTGAATCCAGAGATGGGAAAAGAGACGAAACTGGGGGGAAAGAAGGGTATGCACAGAAATCATGTAGGGTTGTGTTAGAAAGCAGGCTCTGTATTTAACATGTCTGGGTGTAAGGAACACATCAGTACATCTGAGGTCCGGGGAGTCTAAGACTGCATTTCTAGCAGAGTCATGTGATGCTAATACAGCCGGTTGAAGGATGACACGTTTAAATATCAAGGGTAGTTGTAGGCAGAATTAGGGCTCCTAAAGATGCTCATGCCCCGATCCTCGCAACACGTAAATGTTATTCACATGGAAAGAAGGACTTTGTGACTGTGAATAAGTTACATATTTTGAGGTTGGGAGATTGTCTTGGGTCTTCTGGGCAGGGGAAGTCATTACTTTATTGGCTCTGAAAGTGGAGGAAGGGGCCACGAGCTGAGGAATGCAGGTGGCTTCTAGCACTGGAAAAAGCAGGGAGGAGGAGTCTTTCCTGTGCCCCTTGGATGGAATATAAGCCTGCTGATACCTTGATGCTAGTCTAATGGAACCCATTTGGAATTCTGACCTCCCTGCAGAAACTGTGACATAATACATGTATCCTATCTCAAGCCACCAAATTTGTAGTGGTTTTTAACAAGAAGCAGTAGGAGACTTACACAAAGGCTTCGAGGACTGACCTAAAGAGGGCATATTTCTATAAAGAGCTTTCTGCGTTGTACCTACATGCTCAAATCTATTTTCCTTCATACTGCCTTACATTCTGCAATTCTTCATAAAATGTTACCAACTTATCTGAGCTGTTAAGAATCTTCTTCACAAAAGATACCTGAGGTAGTGTTTCCTAAGTACGATCCGAGGACTATCACTTCTGTCAGAAGCCCGAGATGCTGACTGTAACTCACAACCACCGAATCAGAATTCCTACAGATGAGGCCTATGAATCCACGGGTTTAAAACATCTGAAGTTACTGTTAAGTCTACTAAATTTTGAGACCCAGTGCTCTAACTGTACTTAATCTCACCAATGATTATATCAATTCAGCCATTGCCTTTGTCATGCTGCTTGGTGATATCAGTTACTGCCATGGAAAAACTGCAATTTGGGGAGTGGGAAAATGGTTACTTCTGGGTCATGGTGCACTTGGAATGCTGCAGGTCTTGGTGGCATGCTGCAGTTTGAATATCACACAGCACAGAGAGGGCCAGACAGCTGGGATCAAAAGAAACACCAAGTAACAAATAAATGCAGAAAGAACGGGAGTGTATACACCCCCATAATTTCCCACATGTGTGTACACCTAAGGGGAGGTAGAAGGAAACAAAACTTCTTTTAGCTACTCAATGAGTTGACGGGCCTTGTGAGTGTTTACCAGAGTTTCTTTGGAAAAGTACATTCCGAGTCTCAACCAACCAATTTTAAACCCACCAGAGGAATATAACTCATTCCAGGCTGGTGAGCCTAGAACTCAACCCCACTCAGTTTATGAAAGACACAGGGCCTTCGCTCTGCGGATGACGCATGCTTAGGAAAGGCAGAGCCGAGGCGGGAGTTCGGGAGCAGACGCCCCTGTTTCTGAGTTTGGTAGGAACAGCGACCCTTCTGCAGAGTAGCTGTGGAGCCTCCCAGCCTCTCTTACTGGCGACAGGGGCTTCTGGCTGAGGGCAGGACTCACCGGCTTTGCGGGTGTCAGTAGCAGCCTCTGTTGATGCCGTGCCTCTCGCTAAGTCCAGGTTGGTTTCGTCTCTACCTTCCCTTTCTTCAGGGACAACCATGCTAGCCTTTTCCCTGTGTGAGAAAACATTTTCAACTTTTTGGGAGGATTAACTTCAAAATTATAGATTTCAATTTTTTGAAAATTGTAGTATCTAAAATGATCTACATGGCTATAATGGTAAAGAGAATATAAAAAATAAATTACATGTAAATATGGAAAGACCAGTGACAAGTACTAGAGGCACAAACAATTTTTTGCTAAGTTGCTAAATTGCCGATGGTGGACCACATTTGTAATCCTCCTGCCTCAGCTTCCCTCAGTGCTGGGATTATAGGCATGAGCCACCATGCCCAGCTACTATTTAAAAATATTTAAGAGTGCTCCTGGGAGCTGTACTAGGTACTCTAGATAAAAACAGGATCATGTAACAATTCCTATCTTCGAGGTAGCTCAGTATCTTATACCTTGTAGATCTTGAGAACCAGTAATCATAAGTAGGATTTGCAGCTTACAGCTGCATCATGACAAGCTCCTGAGTAATCAAGCTGCCATTATTATGACTACAGATTTCTTATAATATGGTAATCTCATGTCCTAATTATCCAGGATTATCCTAAAAAACTGAAAATAAGCTTTCTCCTTTTTCTTTTTAAGGTACTAGAGATTGAACCTAGGGCTTTTTACATGGTGGCCAAGTATTCTACCCCTGTGCTAAATCCCCAGTCCTTTAAAAATTTTTAAAATTTAACTCTTAAGCTGCTCAGGCTGGCCTTGAATCCGTGACATTCCCGCCTCAGCCTCCTGAGGAGCTGGGTAACAGACGTGGCACCACACTTGCTCTGGGGACAGGCTTTCAGATGATTTCACAGTGGCTTCCATTTCTGAGAAACGTACTCCAGAAATGAAACTGCAATTAGTAACTCAAATTAATTTCACAGAAAACATAAATATTCAGTCCCTTGCCTTCACCATTTAGCACAATTATTGAAGTTTTGTTTATGCAACAAACACAAAACAAAAAATTGGATTCCTATTTCCACTTAATCTGAAGTACTGAGGTTTCCTGTTTCTGCTTTAATATTTTCCACATCTCCATACCCTGTGCAACATTACAATGTAGGAAGGAGGTGCTGGGTCACAAGTCTCTTCAAATGGGCATTTCTTCAAGCCTTGGTAACCTATTTTGTGATTGTATTTTCTAACAGTAAAATAAAAAAAAAATACCCTTTGAAAAGCAGTGATTTTTAAAGACTATGGCGCTGAGAATCTTAGAACTCATATTTTTGCCAAAGGAGCATTTCATTACCAATACTTAGTTTTTCCTTTTATCACCCGTAACATACTGACCTTTAATTCATCTAAATACTCTGTTCTCCACCAACTCATGCCATTCTGGTTATCTTAAATGGTACTGCAGTGTCTGCTCTCACATCACTTATGGGGGTCTTGGCAAAACATCTTATTTTTACAATTCTCTTTAAGCACAGGCATAGCGCAGATGCTCTTTCAGCAATGAACTTCAAAAATTTTTCTGTTTTTCAAAACAAACACCTCTCAAATCCCTCACATTGTCTGGGAAGTTAAGTATCTTAAATTCTTAATAGTGCAACCATTGACTGCTGTATAAAACAGAAGATTTTATGATATTTGTAATATGTAGGCGATCACCACTGTGAGGGGTTAGGAAAAATTCTGCCAGACCTTGGATAGAATTGCATAACCTGGAGTAGAAATACTGTTTTGGCTGAAATGAGGGCGAGAGCCTGTGATCCCAGCTCTGCTGAGTGAGGTTTCCACATGTGCAGGGTTTACCTGCGTGCTATTGCTTTTCTGACACACAGAATCGTTTATATAAAACAGGAGCAGCATGGGGTCCACAACACTATCTACTCAAGTCCCTTTTCTACACTAGGCTCCCTGATGTACCAGGAAAGATGCAGACGCATGGGAAAGTATGGAACATAAAACGCACTCCTTCAGGTGATGCCCTCCTCACAGTCTAACACTTGCTTCAGCTACAACATTGTGCGGGAAAGGGTTAGCTCAGCACGCTGGAGTCGCTCAGGCTCTGTACACTTCCAAGAAAGACCTGGCTCTTTGGGACTTGCACATGGCCAGCTCTTAGGACATAAGCTATGAGCCTACGGAGTACTCTGCCTGGTTAGAGGGTTTCTGTATGCCTGAGGCCTTTGGCCTGTGTACCACTTAGAGAGCTGATGCCAACAGTGTGATTTACAGTGAATACTTACTTTGGTCTGGGGGCTGAGCCTAAGTGGCTACAGTTAGTCACATGGCTAGTCTTTCTATGTGACTGAGCCCAATAAAACTGCACATCAAGGCTCAGATGAGTTTCCTTGTTGCCAATATTTCGTGGGCAAAGTTAGGTACATTTGTGTGACTCTACCTGGCAAGGACATTTGGAAGCTGATGTTGGTTTTTCCTGGGCTTCCTCCACACACCTCTTCCCTTTGTTAATTTTAATTTCACTCCTTTTACTTTAATAAACCATACTGTGAGGAGACTTTCTGACCCCTGTGACTCACCTTCTATTGAGGCTTGGAGTTCCTACAAGAACACCAGTAAACAGTATTCTAGCTCTATATGTCCATTTGTAATTTGGTGATAATTATTTTAACCAGAGAAAACTTAGTCAAAAGTGGTTTTAAAAAGAATAAAGCAATGTTTAAGAGGTACTAGCTGTATGCAATGTCACCAATTCTTTGCTTTTATCTCCTGAAAATCTCTTGAATCTGTCCTCTCCTCTCTGAATCTGTCCTCTCATCTAATTTTGGCTACCACCTTCTCAGATCAGACAAGTGTAAGAGCCTTCTGAGTAGTCTCCAAATTTTTCCATTTCTGTTTCATTACAGAGAAAGCCTTCAAAAGTGCAATTAAATCACATTTCTGCTTAGAATGCTACCATCCTATCCTGTTGCTCTTGAAGGCCTAAATCCTTGACAGGGTCTTACATTCCTGAGCCCTCTCTCTTATCTTTGTAGAACACAATCTCATCTACTCCATCTGCCTGGCAGCTCTTGCACATTTTTCAAGTACCAGCTTAAATACCACTTCCTTCATGAAGTTATTCCTGGTCAGCTTGTGGCCTGGGATAAATATTTTTGTAACACATTCTCCTATTCTACCTTTTTCTTTTACCTTTGCTGTCACCTGAATGCTCCTATTTATTATGTTATTTATATTATTTAGTGTCTCTCTATTCCACTAGTGGAAAGCTTCAGTACAGCAGAGGCATTTTATACCCACAGCAACCTCAGCACTTTAATAATCTACTTGACTAGAGATGGAATGGACGTTTCATAATATCCACTATTTCAGCCTTGTAGGGTGAGGGTCTAGAAGACACAGTAAGACAGAGGGTTCTAAGAGCTTTGAACAACAAGGGGTGGTTGGATAGTCTCTATTATAATTGCTGTGTTATAACACTACTAGTAAAATATTTTTAAATATATATATATATATATATACACTCATATCCCATATAGATAATCCCACGGAGGACATTGTAGAAAGTATATTTTCATAGGCTTAGAGGAAATAATTGTATGGCTAGCTGCTGAAAGAATTTATGGCTGAGGCATGTCACGATTCTCAAAGATTAAAAGGGAAGAGAAATGTGCCACCAGCACACCATGCTGACTGAGAGGGACTAGATGGCACTGGTTCAGTGTTTACTGAGCCGCTGTTATATGCAGCAATGCTTGCTTTCCAGTACACGTGCTGAAAACCCACAGGCAGTATGGCAGGATGACGGTCCACTTTGAAATTCTGTCTAACACCTTAGCAGGCTGCTGCCACTACAAATAATTTTTGCTCTCTTGCTGCAACTGGTGCATTGGCAATGTCTGTGGCATGGAAGACTGGCCTGGCTCAGTCATGCTTAGCCCAGGCCATGGTCTCTGCAGGTTTAGCTTTTCTCTAGCTCAGTGACATCTGATTCAGCCCTGGCCTGGAGCCTGAGTCCCTCTGGATGACATCTGGCCCATCCTCCTGTGCCATTGTAGTGTTCTTGATAGTGTGGCAGAAGGGTGGCCATCAGATCTCTTGAAAGCATTCAGGAATAAGAGGCAGCCAGCCAATCTGTGACTATTTCATATATACTTTCCTTATGCTAAGCCGAAAGGTACTCGGAACATGACCAGGTAATCGTGCTCACATCACACATGTACATTCAAACAGTACACTTAAAAATGTTTTTGCAGAGTGAGTCTATTGATGGTGATCAGAACTGGTTAGGTATAAAAGTATTTCCAGGTAAGTAGTAAAGTAGCCAGTGTCCAGTAATTTATAGACAGTGGAAATCTTATGAGGAGGAAAAAAAATCCTAATTCAAAGTGAAGAGAGGAATCAGCATGGAGAGTCCTCAAACAATTAAAATTACAGGTTCTGTTTGACTCAGTTGTTCCTTTCCAGTTACCTTCCCCAAAGAGTTAAAGTCATCACGCCACAGTGGCACATGTACACCCGTGTTTACAGCGGCACAACTCGTAACAGCCGATCTTAGACACAGCCCGTACGCCCGTCCACAGGTGAATGGATAGAGGAAATATGGTACCACTCGGCCACAAAGGAGAATAAATGGGAGGCTCTTCTAGGCATATGGATGCACCTCACGCCCATGACCTTAAGTGAAATGTATCAGACAAAAGTTTAAATACTGCACTGTTTCTCTGTGTGAGAAACTGAAGTATAAAGAGCAAATCAGAAGACAGTCACTAGGAAGAAAAAGAACTTTTTCACATGGGAAGGAGAAAAAATGGGAAGGAGATAGGGTAGGGGGGGAGTGAAGGAAAGGAAAAGGGATTTAAAGAAAAGGTGACGGCAAAAAAATGGAAAGAGAGTGTTTGCAAATGGGGAGGGGAAAATGATTGGGAAAAACCCCCATTAGGACGTGCAGTTCACATGTTCAAATTTCCCGTGACGTGATCATTGTGGACTGTAAACTGATGTACTAATACAGAAAAAGTGAAGGGGGAATCTTACGTATAAGGTGTGGGGAAGAGAGGCTTAGGATGATAGCTTAGAGGGCTGGGAATGTAGCTCAGCGGCACAGCACCCACCTGACAAGTGCAAGGTCCTGAGTTCGATTTCCAGGACCAAAAAAACAAAAAAGAAAAAAAGAAGATAGCTCTTAGAGAAGCAGTGTTTTACTTACGTTTCTAGTGTTTTGTATTACATATGTTTATAAACAGGAAAGTAGTTTTATTATATTTCTAATACAGATTAAGCATCCTAATGTGAAAATCCCAAATGTTCTAAAATCTAAAACTTTTTGAGTGCAGATATGACACAAGTGGAAAATTCCACACCAGAACTCCCATGATGGGCTGTGGTAAAAATGTAGGTGTACTAAAAGTATTGTATATAAGGTGTATGTGAAACATAAATGAATTCTGTGGTCAGACTTGGATCCCATCCCTAACATATCTTATGATGTACATGTAAATATTTCAAAATCTGAAACACTTCTGATCCCAGCATTCTACAGGGACACAGCCTGTGTCTTCATTATGTTCTCTGGTGTCCTATATCCTAGTAACTAACGCACTGAACAGAAAATGGGGAGTGTACGAGAAGAGGAGAGAATAAAAAGGCGTGTGCAAGGCACAAGCTGGAGAAAAATCAGACCACAGCTCGCCGTGGTGTAACCCTCTCCCAGCCTCCCCTGCCCCGTCCTTCCCGAGGCTGTGCAGCTGTGCGGCTGTGCGTTATTTCCTTAGCCACAGAAGCCTGGCCTTTGAGAGGACTTCACTCTAGCTGTGCTTCTCATACCGATCATTTGTTTATTACCTGATGAGTTTTTCAAAAGCTTCCTTTTCTTTCCTCAGAGCAGTGAGGTAACGCTGTTCCTCTGTTGATCCACCATATATAAGAAAGTAAACCCTGCAAGTTGAGACAGAACTCTTTTAGGTTACAAAAACCTAAATTTTTAATCCCTGAAAGGAACAACAGAACATTTGAAATCAGCAACCTAGAGTGCTCAAATAATGTTTAACTAAGAATAAAAGCTCCTATCTACCATACAACTTACTGAATTAAGCTGCCTAAACCCCACCTGTGACACGTCTCATTACCTAATGAGTCTGGCTGTTCCCCTTTCTTTCATCAGAGAGGGGAACAGAGTTCAGGTAAATATTGAAATTTAACTACAGGGATAAAATAATTCTTTCCGGGTAACTATGAACAAATAAAAAAAAAAATCCAAAATCTTAAAGCCTCTTTTTTTCCCAAATTTTTCTTTGCACCTCTGCCAAATGACTGCTTAAAAAGTTGGGAGAGTAGTTATAAAAACCAGCTTATAAAAGTTCATGTTAGTGAAAATACATGAAATCTATATGACCTTTATCTTCACAATACTTTCTCAGTTCTTTGTTCATGCCTTAACAGAATGGAGCCATCAGACGTTTTCTATAAAGATGCAGAGAATACACAAGGACAGTATCGGGCATCTCAAAAATACTTTGATATATTTACTTTGAAAAGGCCTGCTTTTGTGTTTTGTTGGTGCTGAATTAAGCATCTCTGTGGTGTATTGTCTTTATCTTCTATCAGAGGTATTTTCCTTAAAGCCTCAATTTTTCTTTGTGCTTTTATCTTCCTAGAGTCTATTTCTTTGAAGTGGAGACAGGGAAAAGATCACTGGGTAATGAATTAAGAGTCCTCAGCTCTTCCACAAATTTGCCACATGGCTGAGGTCAAGTCATTCACTGTTTCTGGGTCTCAGCTTGGCATGGACACAGTGAGGGGCTGAAGTCCCAGGTCCTTTCTGCTCCTGACAGTTTGATTCCAAACAGCACACAACTCTGCAGGCAAGAAGCCTGGTGTGCACAAGCTATCTACAAAGTTGATCGATAGCAAAGTATGAAAAAACTTACCGGACTATAATTATTTTACCAGCTTCATCTAATCTCTTTATCTCTGCATTATTCTGACCCAGCCCCTCCATTCATCTCTACTTTGAAAGGCTGCATTAGTTAAACTGCTAGAAAGGTTTCTTTTGGCTCAGGTTTTGGTTCAGACTGAGTTCAGGATATTAATTTTGCTGTTTATTTCCCTACAGATAACTGGAGAGCCAGAACACTATATTCTCTGGGAGGCATCATTTTCTCATCTGACAGTTCTGTAGATTCTTCATCTGATACTTTTTGAAACTCAAGAAAAGTCAGTTCAGTAATTCCCCCAAAACACTTTAGTTTTATGTGGATATAATTCAGAGTCTAGAATTTAGAAGACATTTTAGAAGATTAAAATTATGTAGCTAAGCCATAATTATATCAACTTTTGGTACATAGAACGTTATAAATTTCCTAGACTTTTCAGATACAGTACCCAATAAGCCACAAACTAACATAAATATGGTACAGAACAGCAGCAGAGGGCAATTACAAGTAGCCCACTAGGATGCTGTCGTGCTCTGATATTTCATACCTGTCCTGTACAATTCCTCAGATTCCACAGAAAGCAGAAGGTTTCATGAACCTAACCAGCGCCATAACAATGGAATGTTAAAGATAAGAAAATAGGCAGCTGGGATGGTTTTTGCATTAAATCCTAAAGAACTGTGAAAATGAAAGTGTGAAGAAACAGTGAATACTCTTCCCGACTTGCCTCAGAGGCCTCCCCGGCCTACTTGCCCTATAGATTTCAAGCTGACGAACAAAGGTGAGCTCTGCATCATACAGAACCACATATCTTGGCTCCACTTCCTGGAGAACCCTTGTCAGAGCATAGGGGTCGCTACAACCCAGGAGCGGATGGATGACGGTGAGGGGTTCTTTCAAGATTCCATAAGCAGCATCAGATGACAAATTTACATCAAATTCTTCATGCTTAATTTCTTCCAAGCAGCTTTCTGGGCTACTGCTTATCTCTCTAGGATATCCTTCCTCGACATCTTCTTCCTCTTCCACTTCTTCGGATTTTCCTATCATCTGAGTTAGAGTCAACCTTCGTTTTTTCTTTTTGGGAATTCTTTCTTTGACAGAACCCCGTTCTTTGTGTTGGACGTCTTTGGGCCTTTTGTTGGATTTTGTCTTTCTCTTTGAACCCTCCTCCTTCCTAAATTTCATCCATACTTCCTCAGCTTTGCTGTCCTTCTCAAAGGTCTTCCTGTAGAGTTGCAGCAGGAAGTCCTCTGCCCCAGTGGTGAGGTAGTCTTTCAGCTGGGCGCATGTGCGGTCATCACTTGCACAGATAAGAACTTGACCTACAATCAGAAACAAAGGTATGTTTCTGTGTCCCCTCATTCTTTTTCTCTAAAGGCAACATATTTATCCCTTGTAATGTATAAAATGTTGTAATGGAATCATAGGTGCTAATCACATGGTTTTACTTCTCTGGCAGGATTACTTAAATCATTTTGTTTTGCTTTGTTTTGTGAGACATGGTCCCTTCATGTAGTTCAAGTTGGCCTTGAGTTCACTATGTAGCCCAGGCTGGCCTCAAATTCATAGTGATCCTCCTGCCTCAGCCTCTTGAGTGCTGGGATTACAGGCGTGTGCCAGCATGCCCAGAATTTAAATGTTTTGAGTAGTGTTGAAATCACAACTATTCATCTTTATGAAAGCAGAGTATAGAATAATGGAGGCTATAAGTCATTTCAATTAGTATTTTCTAGGGGATCTTGTGCACCAAAATAAATTTCAAATGGATGGTGCAGTCAAACATTAAATATTAAATTGTAAAAAAGAAGCGACTGTTTTCCATCTCTCCAGATGAAGATGATTTTCTAGACTTAAAAGCAATGGAAGAACTCTCAGAAAGGTTATATCTATACTTCAAGATTGACTCTGCAAGAATATAAAAACTACATTAAAAAAACAGAAGAAACTTTGTTTAACAACTATAATAAATGTTAATATCTTTATTATAAAAGAGCCAATAAAACTGTAGTAAGAGTTTAAACTGGCCAAGACTAAGAAAAGTCACAAAAGAGGAATTGCATTTGAGAAACTATTATAGTTACTTAACGTGAAAATTTAAAATAGGACATTGTCTCCAAATTAAAACAATTGTTATATATGTTTTATACATAAAATATATGTACAAGGGCTGCGGATAGAGCTCAGCAGTACAGCACCTGCCTAGCAAGCATGAGGTCATGAGTTTGATTCCTGGTACCAAAAAAAAAAAAATTCCATTACATAAAATGTATGTACAGACACAGTCAACCTCATCATAGCTATGTGGAAAAGAGATGAACTCTTATGGTGCTAAAAGAAATGAAAATTAAAAACTTTATACAATACAGTAATAGAGTAATATGTCTCATGTACTTTAAGAATATTAATACCTTTTGGTTCGTTAATTCTATGTCTAGAAATTATTATCTATATCATAACTTTAGAAACTTGAAATAGGAAATATGTGAAAGAAAGCCTGCAGGGAAATATTCCAACTTTAACATCAACTAGTGCTAGAGGTAATGTTTTCCTCTTCTCTTTTCTTCACCCTTTTCACTTTTTTCATGGAGAACATGGATGACTTTAGGTCTTACCCTCAGTATCAGAAGTTCTGGGATATCACCACTATATTTACTAACAGAAGGATTGAACACTTGTTTGGACTGCAAGAGTTCAAAGACTTAACTGGTATTCTTTAAAGATTAATTTTTCATCGATCTTATTTTTAAATTTAATAGTTCAGGTTTTGTCTACTGTCTTGGCCTACTAATGTACCCATGTGTGAAAAGGGCAGGCCTAAAATCTGCACTGTTTTGTGAGGGCTAGATCAGTGTCATTCCCTAGAAGAATTTACGCTCCTGTGAAAGATACTTGCTGCGAATATAAAACAGAAAACCCATTAGTTTATTCCTTAGGTACTCCAGATGGAACGCTTAGTAAATATATATGTGGAGATCAGGTGAATCATTAAATTGGAGTCCTGACAACCTAACCAGTAAACAACACAAAACAAAACACCCAAACAGCTTCATGAATACACAACTATTCAATCTGGAGAAAATCTCATCCAATGAACAGAACCGAGGTTGCCACCAGAACCTCAGTGCTCACTTGGCGTTTATGCACCTACATTTTATAAACAGAATAGGGAATTACCTGAAAGGAGCTAATCAAGTTAAGGCTCATTTAAAAGCAAATGCCATTGTCTCCTGCTTTTCCTACCTGGGCCCCCGAGGGCTTCGCTCTCCTTATTTTCTGCCTCAATTTCTTTCAGCACTTCGGTTAGGGCCTCCCACTTGGGGTTGCTTTCTAGGACCAGCTCCTTTTTTGTTTCTGTACAGAGATGAAGGACGACAGCATCAGCATCAGGCCGCAGATCATTTCTTTGAGTTTTCTCTACAATGCAAGAACGTGCTTCCCTAAGGCGTACTTATAGCCTAACCGAAAGGTCCTGCAGTTAGCATTAATGCAGGTTACACGATGCCTTGATAGGACAGTATATGCACGGTAATGGAAAGGTGATTTGGTGTTAAGTTTCCACAGGGACACTATGTATCTGCTGCCAGACAAGATAAAGGAATGAGCGAAAGCATTTACTATTTCTAAACACTCCACGATTCTCACAATTGTAAACATGCATAAACAAGGCAGAGAGCATACTTTTACTTCTGCAAGTACTCACATTAATATTTTTAATTAAGTTTTGAGCTAGAACTGTAAACTAGGCAGAAAAAACAACTATAACTGTATTCTACACCTTAAAAAATGAGTGACATTTGATATCTAACTAGATCATGTTGAAATAAAGTCCATAATTGCCTCATTCTAGTATATTTATGACCTTTAAAAGTTAAAAGGAATGTTAACATGTTTCATTATGACTTTCACTGCCAAAAATAGTTATTATTTTGAACTTTTGCAAAAAAATCAATTTATGGTTTTTATGTAGCAGTAAAAACACTCCTGATTGATATTTGACCTTTGTTATCTGGAATCCTCTGGCAGTGGATTCTAAGAGTTGCCATACAAAATACTTTTAATATATGTTACATGTGTTACATCTGAAGGAGATTTTAAATTAATTTTAACTTGGTAAGTGTTTTCATAGCAAATACTTAAATCAAATATATATTTAAAGACGTAAGCCTACAAGATACCTTGTCCTTCCTTAATTTCCATTTTTTCAGACATTTTGCTTTTTTTACTCATTTTGGCATCCGGAATATGATAAACCCTTGCTCGAGCATTTACAAACATTGAGGTGCTGGAGTCAAGAAATAGCCAACCTAATATGAAAAGTAAAACACAAAACAAAAACTCCTTTCAATTTATGGTTAATTTTAAATAATCTCTGATGGTCACATGATCTATATATACAACTGGCCACCATCTTGTTTCCTAGTAACCATACCATCTCCTACTGTTGTGGTCTCTATGACTTGTTAGACTAGTGGTTTTCAAAGTGTGGCCCATGGTCTCCTGGGGGTTCCCATGATGCATTCAGGTGGCCTATGACATCATAACTTTTCTTATGATAATACTATGATATTGAGCTTTTCACTGTGTTGACAGTTTTCAATGAAGATGCAAAAGCACTATGGTGAATAACACTGTTGATGCCTTTGCATAAATTAGGACAGTGATATGAAAGTGTACTAGCAGTCAATGCATTCTTTACTATAGTGCATGTGTAGTTTATTACTTAAAAACATCCCTGAAGAATGTAAATATTAATTGCATTAAATCTTGAACTGCATGGGGCAAGGGTCCTGGTAGTAGGGGAAGGCTACAGTTGGTTGGAAAAGAAGATGGTGGCCAGTCATATAGGTATATTTACCTACAAATCTCTTCAGTCCTCTAGCTGATGAAGCCTGTCCCTTGTCTCTTTGGGAAAAATGAATTTTAAGTTCCTAACAACTACGCTTTCAGAACATAACCTTTTTGTAAGTTGGAGACAGACAGTACTATCCACAGTCTTTTCTAGAAATAAAATTCCCCAGAATGGATATGAGTATTATTATACAGAACAGAAGTTAAGTAGGTGGAAACATTAGCTATCAATAAAACCTACATCCTTGCGCAGTGAACCTAAAATGTAATTTGAGATCTTAATATATAACATGTAGTTGAATATAGCATTCCCCATGCCTGCTTTCCTCCCAAAATCTAAGACCTTATTCAAATCAGCTCCTAGAATAATATTAATATTTTTATCTCGCACCTGAGTTCTGACCAAAAGCCTTTTCTGTTGCTCTCAGAGATTCCAAAAGATTAAGAAATGTGACACAATCATATTGCGAGAGATACTGCAGCAAAGTCCGCAATATCTTCAAATCCTGAACCAAGGATTTAGTCTTGGCTCCAAGCTGGTGCCACAAAGGATCCAGATAATGGCGGATGGTCTAAAACAAGAACAAAATTCAGTATTGCTATAATATGTTAATATAGCTAATCTTGATAAATACAAATTATACTTTAATAAAGTTTATTCTTTGTATCACTAAAAATGGTTAAAAGGATATATTTAATGGTATATGTATTTTACTATAATAAAAACCACAAAATGTTATTCTTTAAGGATATAGCTAAAAAAATTCAGTTCACAAAATTCTAATAATAATATTTAAATTTTTAAACACAGAGAAGAATGTTGTATTGCTATAATCTTTATGATCAGATGGGGTGAATTATCCTTGTGCAGATTTGTATTATTGCCAGGGGAGAAAAATCCTGGTCAACATCAGAAAATCAATCATTTTTTAATGAGCAGAAGCAGTATAAGATCTCCTCTAACAAATTTAATACTGAACGGAAGTAATATTTGGATGACCATATAATTTATTGTTTCAATTGAGACACTTGTTGAAAGAAAATGGAATACTATTAATAATTACTCCAGGACAACAAGGAGATACTGGGATTGTCCTAAACAAATGGGGCAAATAACTACATACCTCTTCTGTAAAAAGATTTATGAAAGGTCAAAATTTTTTTAGTATGATGTATGCTCTATGTAGAGACATGGTTACTAACAAAAAGACAAAAAACAAAAAGCAAAAAAACTTTTAGTAGTGGAGGGATAATAAACAGATACCTAATGTAAAACAGAGTAGGCTATAGTTTATTTTCCTAGGGACATATATTCTATTAAATGAATATGAAGATCTTTTTAAAAATTACCATGCACTAAATTATAACACACTTTTAAGATGAAGGAATGGAATTCTTAAAGTTAGTTTTATGTATCAATATTTCATAGTAAATTGACTTTTTGAAAATATCAGAGAAATGAGAAGTTAAAATTTTTCCTTTTTTGTATTTCCAGTGAAACAGAGAGTCATCCAGAGTTTAAAAAAGTGACATGTTCTTTCAAAATGCAGAAATCAGAAACTGCCAGTAATTTTAAGTCAGTATTTTATCTGTAATTCACTATCATATTAGACACTTATAAAGTTGGATTACTATTAGTCCAACTTTACTATTAGTGAAAAGTTCCTTGAATTTAAGTCTATTTTCTCAATTCAGTTAGTTTTATGTATCAGTATATAATTTTAAAACAGAGCAAGTCTCATATCTCCTAGTAATAAAAATTCATCTGTTATTTTTACTCCAAAAAAGACAAGTTGATGTGTAATTATGAAACATTTTTACTTATTGATATCCAAATGTTGTCATTTCATAGCAAAAAAGTTATTTATCCTCCCCTGATTACATTTAAAGTGAGATTATACTTAAAATGTAGTTGTGTACACATTATATAACTATAAACGTCTCAGATATGCGTCCATGCCAAGCCACGTATTTTTGTACAAATACCTTTTAGTAAACCAAAGCAGCTGTGCTTCAAATCACCTCCAATTCTAAAAATAGCAAATTCCTATTAAGAACATTGCAAATATTAAAATAACTTGCATTCTTTAAAATTACAACAAACTATGCTTTAATAAGTACCTTGTCAAAAGGCTTCCCAATAGCATTTTCTAAAGACAAATCTTCCACTTCCAGTGATGGGTTATGACATTTCAGTTCCTTTAGACACGCATTTAAAATATCCAGTATAGCAGTTTGGATGGCCCGCATGGCAGGTGTCATAGAAACATGAATTTCCACGACTTCAGGTTTGTGCTGTTCTAAAAACGAGTTGACTGCTACATGGAACCTAAAGATAAATAGTTTTCAAATAATTTTTAGTTTTAACTGCTATGTATTCTGGACCCAGTTCAATATTCTGTTTTTGTAAATGCAATTAGGAAACAGACTAAATGATCAAACTTTGAAGAATACTTTAGATCTCCATGAACAGCAGTATTATTCAAATAAGGCAGGGCTGCGAACTATTGCTTGGGCCACATGTAGGGCTTTTTTAAAGTCTTATAGAAAACAGCCACTTCACTGTTTTCTTATTGTCTATGGCTGCTTTTGTGACAGTGACAGACTGCATGGCCTAGGAAGCCCAAAATATTTACTATGTGGTTGTTTACAGAAAAGTGTATTGACCTCTGAGATAAGATATAATCAAAACAGGGAAAATTCTACAACTACTATTCTCAAAAGTATTGCATAACCAAAATAATATTGGCAAATGTTGTAAAAATACTTGAAAATGGAAACTTTATGTTTTCCCTATACATTTTACACAAAGGCTTTGAAGTCTCTGGGCTTTACTTCCCGGCTGATAATCCTCAAAGTGAAAGTGGCAGTCTTGTCCAGTAAGCCCGCAGCTCACCTAAAGCTATTGTATATGTACGCCTTTATCTCCCTGGGCTTTTCTCTAAATGCACAAGAATGAATAAAGTATCTTGGAGGGACCTGATAGACCGCTAGAAAAATAACTCTCGAATCTCTCTCTACTTTCCAAAGAACCCCAAGTATGGTGACTACATATTTATATACAGATGTGTTTGTCATGGACCTGACTAGCCTCTACCAAGTGCAATGTCAGTATATTTTACACTGTATTACACCGAAGCACAATGAAGTTCAGCAGATCCACCCAAAAATAACAAAATATTATTTACCTAGGCCACAGATACAGTTTCCTCACGAAAAGATTTCTCATCACTCTTTCCACATGACAAAAACCAGTGTCAAAGGCGACGGCATTGTCTGTGAAAGCTTTAATGAAACCACGTTTGTTCTTCTGGCGAAAGAGGCGCAAAATGAATGCTTCCTGACAGGACTCGATTATTCGGTGGGCTCTGTACACCAAGATCCCTGAGGGCAGAGGTTGTAACCTAAGTTACAGGACAGACATGAAATTTCATGCTCGCTTTTGCTTAATCATTCATCCTTTCCATTTTCCTGTGTGCCTACTTGAGAACAGGCAAGTAGGTTCGGGACACAGCTACACATAAGTAGATGTAAATTCCATCACTGGGGAGTTTTGCTAAACAACACAAATAAGATATTCAGTATGTTACCTGTGTTAAGGAGAACAATGAGTCAGGGGTGAGGGCGTATGCACAGAGGGTTTGTGATTTTAGATAAGAGAGAGACGACAAGACGGTAAGAACAAAGGCCCCGGAGCGAGGCGTGTCTGGCACACTGAAAGAAGGAAAGTGGATCTCAATTCTCTTTTTATCTGAGTCAGATGCGGTATCTACACAAGAGCCGCATTTTAGAAGTCATGTATTAGATTAATTTAATCAATTCAATTTTTAGAACCAAAGCTTTAATGAAACCACGTTTGCTTTTCTGGTCAAAGAGGCGCAAAATGAATTCAACCCGAGGTAAACTAGTCCCTTTAAAATAAAACCCTTTAGTGATGTATTTACTGTGTGTGTGTGGTGGTGTGTGTAATTATATCATCTCCGAATCTCGAAAACAAAGACAAGTATACATGTTTTCTTATTTATAATTGAGGCTCCCAGGCCAGAAGGTATTTCATACACCTACGCCATTCTGGTGCAGTATTAGTGACAAGTCTGGGGGGGAAATACCAGGTGAGTTAAGCATACAGACAGGTCATTTTTGGTTCAAAACTCAGTTAGTCTATGATGATTCTCAGTTTTTTAGACCTCAGTCAAGCTGGTTACTTTAGATACATAGTACTTGCATATTTTTAATGCCACTTTCACCATAGGGTATGGAAAATGATACAGTAATTTATTGGCCTAGTTCAAAAAGCTCAATTCAGATTTTATTATTTGTTGCTTTAATTTTAAATTAGGATGGATGAAACCATAATAGGCTCTAGCTAATCAAATTATTTTTCAAGTAGGGTAAAATTAATTTTGATATTTATAGCAAAAGATTTTCAGTAACCCCACCCCTAATACATGTACATAATTAACTACTCAGAATACATTCTACCCCGGAAGGTAGGTTTTTCTAAGAACTCTATGTATATGTGGACCACAATTTGTTAGCTTGGGTTGAAATATTACATAAAGCTAAAAATAACACAAACGGGTTTCTAAAGAAAAGATGAAACTGAATTTTAGAAAATGATGTGGTTTCAAAGGTACTTATTCTTTTAGAAATCAGGAAAAGGAGAGAACACTTATCTCAGGCACTGGGTGAGGTACTTTTATAGAGTTTTATTTTAGTTACTCCTTACAATAATTCTCTGTGGTAGAGACACTATGAGACCAAAAAAGGGACAGTCCTCCAGCAACCAAAGTAGAGGCCAGAGGTTACAAGTCATTTGTGAAGCCACATTCTTCTTACTGAGTGATGCTACCTCAGGACCTTTCTTTAAAATAGAGTATTAGCAGGTTAAGTTTTGGGGGGTAGTTTTAGTCCCAAAAGAACCTACTTAAAATTTTATGCTGCTCTGGCATTTTATACCTCACACTGTACTGTAATTACTTTTTATGGATCTGTCTGCTCCACTAAAGTACAAACAAATGCAAACAAGACCACTGTAACAAATAATGATCGTAAAGTACTTAATATATGCCTTGATGGTATGCACTTACGCATTCTCTCTCCTTTACAAAAATCCTCAGTGGAAGAACTATTATTGTGCTTGACTTACAGATTTAAACACTGAGGCACAGAGGAGCGAAGCAATTTGCCTGAGGACTCACAGCTGAGGAACAGTGAAGGCATGATCAAACCCTGAAGCACTCAAACTCAAGAGCTCACCATACTGCTTGCTCACTTTTCTATTTTCTGAACGTTCCCTGCCATGTGAACGAATATAAAGCACTTTGGTATACAACTCTAATATACAACTTTCTTTAAAAAAGATTTCCCAGAAAGTGTTGTTCAGAACTGCATCTGGAGACAATCATTATTCAAGAGTTCTAGTCGGCAGTGATACCTAGGGAAGGCAGTGCGGTAAGAGTTGGAGGTGCGAGGGAAACAAGACAGGGCTAAAGAAGGCGATACTTTTCCAAGAGCTCCAAGTTTACCGGACTGCCATTTCGCTAGATCAGGGCTCTGGTGAACACAGCTCATTTTGGGGACTCTACGGGGTGAACCTGGAAGAATTATTTCTGGCCTTTATTCCATCAGCAAGGTAGCAGTTCCAGCTTTGTTACAGGCAGGGCCGTGACCAGAAATGGGGTAGCACCTTGGCACTTTTAATGAGGAAGTACTTGTATGCTAGACTTGGAGGCTGGGTTAAGACCATTCTCTACCTTATTAGGGTGCACTGTAAGTGAAAATCAGAGGAATATTGACATCTAGTGGTAGTTTCCAGACAATTACTTTCATTTTAGCAAATTTAAAAAAAAGCTTTTAAGAAAGCAGCAAACAGTAGACTTTATGCTGTAGAAAGACTTCTAGTTAAAAAGAAACATTTTTTTCCTCCATAAGTTATTAGGAGTTTACTATGCATCAGGCACTATGCTAAGCATTTTATTGCATATCAATCCTTATAATTTGAAGAGGGACAATATTCTTGACTTTAAGAAATGAGAAAATTGAGGTTCAGGAAAATCAAGGCATTTGTTTGTCAGCAGGGTATTAGCCCTCAAAATCAGGCCCATATCACAGTTTATAAAAACTGTGTTACCAAAGAGTACCCAAATTTTCTCTTAACCAGCTTACAATAAATCATATAAAACAGTTGAGCATACATTTATTCATTAAACATTTAAGGCTCTTTAAAGTTCAGGGAGGTAGGTACAACAAGAAGTGTGCTAATGATTTCCAGCTTCTCTGCCGTCCAGGAATTCGTTAAAGAACACTGTGTGTATCTATCCATCATTCATCACTGAAAGCTCTAAAAGATTTGCCACCACTGCCCTGTTAGATGCTGTAACGTCAGCACAGTGTGCTATTGATTAGTCTGCGGTAGGGCTGGTGTAAATGAATATGTTGTGTTGTCAGTCACATAAAAACACAGCAATAGAATTATGTACAGTATCTGATACTTCATGATAGTAATAAACAACAATGTTCTGGTTCATGTATTTACCATACTGTACTTTCTTTGTTCCTTTTGTGGTACTGGTGATTGAATCCCAGGGTTTTGTGCATTCTGGGAAGTGCTCAAACCTCAAGCCACATTCTAGCCATCTCTATTTTGAGACAAAGTCTCGATAAGTTGCTCACACTGGCCTTGAACTTGGGATCCTTCTACCTCAGCCTTCTGAATAATTGAGATTAAATATGTGCATACCAGGCGTGTCTGTAGTATACTTTTTACCCTTACAGTGTACTCCTTCTACTTATTAAAAACCACTTACTGTAAAATAGTATGCCCTGTTACACTGGCGGCCTCTTATAGCTCATGTTTACCTTACCTCTTGAGTGCTTCAAGAGGTGACATCTGATGGACCTGCACCCTCCAGGTTTGTGTAAGTTCACTGTGGCCACACAAGGAGGAGAGAGCTCACTGATGCAGCTGCCACAACGTATCACCACCATTAAGTGACGCTTACTTATTTAGATCATGAATATTTATTGACCATCCACCATGGTCAGGCATTGTGACAACAGCTGGAAGCACAACATCAAGCAAAAAGACCCAGCAATACCCACAGAAAGTTCTAGAGGTTACAGTGGGGTCAGCCAAAGTAAAAACGGACCCATTTGTATAGAAGGAATAGGATTTCAAAGTCTTACCAGTTATTAAATCTGAAGGTATTCTATCAGTCAAAAAATCAACCACAAGTATTCGACTTGTTGCGAAGATCACACCACCTTGTGTGTAAACCTCATAGCGACCACTACTCGCGATTTCATTTGTCACACGGCGAGGGAGATGACCGACTCCATCTATCTTCAGCTGACTGATGAAATACTCCTAAATCAAATCAAATTCATTAGAGGGGTAACCTCAGAGGTTGCCGGTATTTAAAATGAGGGGCTGCCTTTCTCAGAGATAACGAACTTAATGAATAAGTTATGCTTCATGTGGGTCAACAGAACAGTCTACATTTAAGATTTTTTTTTTTCTTGGTAGTTTACACTAACAAATAATAGCATTCCAATCATTAGCAAAGTAACACCAAAAATACCTTTTAAAAGGTTAGATTTAAAGACTCTGGCTACCTAGAAACTACTTCCCACAAAAGCCGGGTTTGCAGCCAAGCACCCTCGGTGAGAGCACGGGAACCCTTTTCCCAGAGAGTATTTCAGGCTGCCAGTTCTGTCCTGACCCATCTAGAAGGACTTCATCATGTTGACAAGTCCCCTGCCAGTTACGCCTCCTGTTTCGCACGACTTTTGCTGGGTACATGTGTTGTGACAGGCCCCACACCAAGCACTGGGGATACCAAGATGGATCAACAGGGCCCCCGCCCTCACAGTCTGTGATCATTTTTCTCAGCTGACATTTTCCTCCTGGCCACCTGCTCTATCTAGCAGATCATCAGACCTGTCAGCACCTGCTGGGTTCCCTCTCCACGCGCTCCCAGCACAGGCGTGCGCCCATGCGGTCTT
This sequence comes from Dinomys branickii, assembly GCA_004027595.1. NCBI lineage: Eukaryota > Metazoa > Chordata > Mammalia > Rodentia > Dinomyidae > Dinomys > Dinomys branickii. The sequence goes on from PVLD010007785.1 coordinate 80,754, forward strand.
CCACAGGGCCACCCCAGGGAACACCCCAGTATCCTCGGTGAGATGTCCTAGCCCCGGTCCCTCTTCCCTACAAGGTCTGCGCAGCCTCCGCCTCCCGTCTTTCCACCCCTCTGAGACCCTTGCCATTGTTCCCTTCTAGAGATCCCACTGCTCCGATCCTACACGCATCGTTAATTCCCAACTTCGAGATTCCCCGTATTCCCTCCAGGCTCCCGACCCCTCCCCCGCAGGGGCCCGCAATCCACGCCCCCTCGCCCTCACCGCACCTCGTCCCGCGACACCTCCCTCGCTCCTCTCGGGCCCCTCCCTTTGCCCCGCACACTGTCAGGGACCCCAACCCTATCCAGCATCCTCCCTCTCACTTTAGGGGCGGCCTCTCTTCGGACCTCCCCATCCCCGACCGAGGGCTGGTATTCGCGCCCGGCGTCAGTCTGCCAGGGAGGCCCCCATGCCCTCAGGTCCCCTCACTCGCCGCCGCACCTCCTCGGCCGGCTGCGTGTTGAGCACCAGCACCAGGCAGGCCGGGTGGCAGTGAAGCCGGAGGAAATGGTAGAGGAGCCGGTCCGCGCCAAGCCCTCGGGCGCACACGACCAGACCGTCGGTGTCGAGCACCTCCAGCACCAGCTGCCTCTCATATTCTAGCAGCGGCGCCATAGCGATCCTTCGAGCCGGCAAGCCCAGCTCCATGAGCGCCCTTCCGGGGCCGCAGTCGAACGTAGGCGAAAAAAACCGAGCTGTGACGACCGTTGGGCGGATGTAGCCGAAGAGAGCCGAGTCTGAGAGGACCGGAGCCTGCCGAACGCAGCCAAAGAGGAGGCGTGGCCGAAACAGAGGCAGCGGCTGAGCAAAGCCGAGGCCCCCGACGAGTAGGACGAAAAGAGCCGAGTCTAAATCGACCGCGGGCCGAACGTAGTCGAAAAGAGCCGAGTCTTACAGAGTTCGTGAGGCTGCTAGTACAGCCGAAGAAGAACCGAGGCAGAAAGGAGAACGGATTGAAGGAAACTAAAGTAATCCAAGAGCTGGCCGAATTAAACCGAAGATCAGCCGAATGGAACCGAAGATATTGGAGTCCTGGGCACCGGCGTCGTCTCCAGGCAAAAGGCTCCACCCCAAGCCTTCTTAATTCCATATCCCTGGCACCTGGACTTTTTGGAACTTCAGCTACAAAAACAACAGCAGCAGCAGTAATAACAACAACGCAATAACAAACAAATACCGAAGGAGCCTAACATCGATAATTGAAAAAATTAACTGTCAATATTTCAAGTGTACCTAGGGCGATGTGCACCTTTTCCCCAGGGTGAGGTTACTTTTAATGGCCTTCTTCCCCCTTAATTTTTAGAAAATAAGCTGAATGCGGTTTTCTGTGTCTGCTTCGAAAAGGCTTGAATATGATAAACTGTTTAAAACAGATGTGCGTGTAGCAGCCGCATCCCGCCTTCCACTAGGGGGACCCCTCGGGTCACGTTTGTACCATGCCTGGACATTCCCATCCCCGTTAATCGAATTTGGGCCCCTGTGTTGTATCCCTTACGCCCACCTTCACTGTTAGAAACCAGAAAATACAGGTAAGCAAAACGAAAAAAAAAAGACTTGTTATTCCATTACCCAGAAATAATCACGTTTAACATTATGAAATCTCTTTAGTTCTTACGAGACAATAACCCTGATAAACCTCAAGTTTGTCACTAATATTCGGCAAACCTCTGAATAGGGTCCTTTTATATATCCACTGAGATTTCTGTAATGTGGATGTATTCTTATTTATTTAAGCCCTAGTTCGAGGACATTTAGTTTGTTTCTGCTTTCTCTCCCAGCACTGTAAATAAAATTTAACAAATATAACTATACATAAATTCAACCATGGATTTAAAATACATTTCTCAAAATGGGTACATAGTGAGATAAAGAGAGTAAAGTTTTTAGGGCTTTTCATTATATTCGCACTGCCATATTGCCCTCTGGAAAGTCTGTGCCAATTCACATACATAGCCACAGATTATGAGAATCTATTTCTCTGCCTCGTTGCTGCTTAATCCAGTGTTTTGCTTAAGTTTTGTCCAGATGAAAATAGCACATAATAATCCTGAATTTTGCTTAAGTGGAAAGAGATTTCAGCAGCTTCTTCAAATACAGCATTTTTTGGAGCGGGGGGGGGAGAGGGAGTGAGAGAGAGAGAGAAAGATTCACTTTGTAGTAAGGAAAATGGAGGCCAGGTGGAGGTTATGTAATTTGGGCAAGGCCCAAGCTGGAGCATACTTCTTAGATTTAGTGCAGGATGTAGAGGTAGGGATTTAACAGATATGTAGGACATGTATGTTGAACTGACAATGTTGAAATTTAAACCTGATCCTGCACTGTGATAACCAAATAATGGTCCCTGAAAGATGTCCATATCCTAATGCGCAGAACCGGTCTGTTACTGGCTATGGCATTTGGAACTTTATAGATGTAACTGAGCTAAAGACCTTGATACAAGGAGATGCTATGGGTTATACAGGTGAGCCCAGCGGAATCGCAAGCATGCTCATAAGGGGTAAAATGTGGTTAGGGGAGTCGCTCCCAAGGGGATGTGCTGGGGAAAGTGGGGTTGGAATGATGTGAAAGGATCATGAGCCAAGCAATGCAGCTCCAAAAGCTAAGAAGGAAAAAAGAAAAATTCTCCTCTGGTGCATCCTCACTGACCCACTTTGGACGTCTCATACCTAGAGTTGGAAGATCGATAACTTGTGTCGTCTTATTCCACTAAATTTGGGGCACCTTTCTACAGTAGCAATAGGAAATAAACACACAAACATTTCTTATTTCTATTATGCTGAACTTTAAAGATGAAGTTCCAACTGATTAAAACAAAATAAAATATGCCCCACCCCCCAGATAGGAGCATACAGTGAGACAGTTATTTTGAAGCATGGCCGGTCAATATACGGAGAGATCTGAAATGTCTCAAAAGATACACCTGACGATATATTCACCCAGCAAATGTTTATTTGGCACCCAGGGGGTCAGGCATGGTCATCAGTGGGCAAAGCAGGCAAGAGCCCTGACACCATAGGACTTGTATTCTAGTAGAAGCATTGTGTACAAATGTCTGTTCATCATATTGTTGTGTGAACTATTATTATTTCTTGGTCATTTGGCTGTGGAATTAAGGACCAGGCCAAACGGAAGACGACAGCACCAGAGGAGCTTTGGAAGGCAGTTTATTATACTAGAGGACTGGGGAACCAGAGATGCAAATCGCTAGCAGCATCCTGGGGTTCTACAGTCACTTATATAGGTTTCAGAAGGAAGTACAAAAAGGTAGATAGCATTCTATAGTTGGTCACACGTCTTTGTCATTAATCGCCAAGCAGAATTTACTCTTACAAGAACTGATAGTGTAACCTGGGGGAAGAATCAGTCATTGTTTCAGACTGAGCAGAGGTGTCCTCGAGGCGATAACTCTCTGGGACTTGAAGTAAGCAAGACACCGCTGTCTGGCCAAGTTGCACTTATCTTGCAGCTGGCTCCAGGAGTGTTAGGACTAGTTTGGTTTTATAGCTCTCTAAATATGAGAACCAACTGTGTTTCCCAGTTTCATCCTTGAACGGTGTTAGAAATATACTAGTATTAGGAATATAGGATCAACATTTTCATTGCATTTAAAATAGCCTCTACAATTTCTTCTGAATGGCCAATTAGGTGAGACTAGTTAAAACTTCTCTTGCATCTCTAGTAAGCGCATTATCATAGAGCTATTAAGACCTGAACATAGGCTGGGGAATCTAGCTCAGTGATAGAGCACTTGCCTAGCATGTGGGATGCCCTGGGTTCATTCCCCAGTATTACAGGGGGAGGGGGAAGCTGAATGTGGAAAGATACCCAGCACCTACTTCATAATGAAAAAAGCAATTGTAAAACAATAATAGTATTTGTTTAAAAACATCAGCAGATAGGATTTTCTCATGATTGCATGGAAAACTGGAATGACTCAAAATCTCTTGAATACATGTTATGGTTGATACATTGTGTCAACTTGAATCTAGAGGCTTGGCTGAGTGACTCAGCGGTTCTACCTCCTGCGGTGAAAAGGACACGCCCTTACTGCTCTAGGATATTTTCTGGCATTCATCCTGAGCCTGTGCAAGAGGAGGGCACTGAGACGGTGCGGGCGTGGGATAGTCAGCACACAGTGTAAGGGAGGGAAACAAGCTTGATCCCCCACTCCTTTTGCTCTTGCTGCTTTTGCTGTCTTCAGCTGCCATGAACGGTTGCCCTCTGCCATGTACCAGTCTGCCTTGGAGCCAGCCAAGTACAGACTGAAACCTCCACAAACTGAGCTAAATAAACCTTTCCTTCCTTAATTCTGGGTGTTGGGTACTATGTTTTAGCAACAAGAGAAAAGTAACTAAGATAATACAGCAGTTTCTTTATGGATCTGAAATAAGCATCAAACATTTACATTTCAGTTTATGTCCCTATGTTCTGTTTGACCTTCTTGGCATGGACTTACTTTGCTCTTATAATAAAAATGAAAGAAAAACTTCCCAGTCACTATATAAATACTTCATGAGCACTAAAATTTATTACCTTGTAAATGTGAAACTTAATATGTATGTGATGGGCAACAGTTAATGTCAAATGTTGATATATGAGAAAGCAGACTTGCAAATTTTAATGGGCTGTATCTGCACATTGTATTTTTGTACCTTGGTGAGAGTTTTCAGCTTATGAGGAAGGTTTTCCCCCCCTCTACATTATTGTCACAATGATTCTCAGAACTTTTCTTAATTGTTTTAGACCGCTGTTATTTAAACCTTTTTGATCACTAGAGCTGTCCTCTTTCCTCTCTAGGGCCCTGCTTAGTTTCACTTTTCCCCTGGAGGATACAGTCACACCAAAGACCAAAGCTTTGGTATAAGCCTTGAAGTGAGGAGAACCCTAATTTTCCTTCTGCCCTGAGTTAGAATCTGCCAACCTCAATGCACCTCAGGCCACTGTCATCTTTCTCAACAACTTCAGTCTTCCATTATAGTATATAAAACTATCCCTTGTTACCCAGGGGGAATTGGTCCTAGTACTTTCCACAGGTAACATAATATGCAGATGCTGAGTTTCCTCTTTATAAAATGGAGTAGTGTCTGCATACAACCTCTGTACGCCTTCCTGAATACATTAAATCATCTATAGGTTACTTATTATGCTGAACACAATATGAATGCCTCATAAATAGTTTTTATGCTGCATAGTTTAGGGAATAATGACAAGAAAAACTCTATATATGCTCTAGACAGTTGGATTTAAAAATTTCTTATCTGTAGTTCATTGAATTCAGTGATTTGGAACCCACAGATACAGACAGCTGGCTGCATATGGGCAACGACCACTAACGCCAGATGCGGGGCTGGAGGCTGAGGATTCAGAAACCAGCAGCACACTGAGGTTTCCCCGCTCCTGGGGTTCTCCTACAAAAAGAGGCCATTCACCAAATAAGCCAGCATTTAACAACCTAGTGCTATAAGGGGAAAGTTCAGAGGTCCTGAGATGCACAGTATGGGACCTTCATCTAGTCTTGCTGTCCGGGAAGACTTTCCTGAGGATGTGACATCTGAGTACAGCTTTGAAGGCTGGCTAATCAGGGGAAAAGGAAGAGAAACTTGTTCCAGGCAGAAGGAGTTGATAACAGAAATTTCCTAAGATATGAAGCCCAACAAAGCAGCAAGCAATTGCCAGGCTCAGTTCCTCTCTGTGTCAGCTCAACATGGAGTTTATAGAGTTTGCTGTGGTAGTTTAAAGACTCAGGTGGGGCTTGGGGTGGGAGTCTCCTTTGGTCATGAAAGCAAGACATAAGTTTATTCATTCAGTAAACAAATCTTACTGTACTGTGCTGTGTCAAGCCTGAACAAGAATAACCATGACAAATGCCAATCACAGGGTCTATTAAGTGCTTACTATATGTTAAGCAGTAGACAAAGCACACTCCTTCATTTTATTCTTCAATCCTCTGAGGTACTATTATTCTCTTTATTTTTCAAGTGAAGAGACTCAGAGAAGTTGAATAGCTTGCCCAAAGCCCCCCAGCTAAGCATGAGACCCAGGCTGTTTGCCTTCTCAACCTGTTATTCACCTGTCCCCTTAGATGTCTGATGCTAAAAGGCCTTAAATGCCAGCCTGAGTAATTTACACTTGAGCGTGGGGTTCAGATGACTTTCATCCTTCCTGTGCTAATGTATTCCTTTAGCATACAGTCAACATGGTTTGGACCAGTGTTTCATGCTGGGAATAAAATTTTTAGGTCCACTGATTGAGACAAATTTTTCCCACGTTACTATCAATTTAACAACACTTGCATAGAGATTGTGCCTTATTAATGCAGCAGCTTCCAAAAACACCTGAAAATATTACTGTCTTTAAGAGTTCTGTTATTCATTCTGTTTTCATAGAATGGCTGGTATAGATAGGAGTGGAGAAAGAGCTGTGTATTATGTGGGACTTTCCAAAGCAACAGAATGTTTGATGCAATATCCGAGTACCCCATGGTCCAGTCCAGTTGACACATAAAACAAATTGTCACAAGCTACAATATCTCTGGAGCCCAGCTCCAAGACCCGATGCCCTTAAAAGACCTACTGCTGTGTATCACTAACTTTAATTCCCTGAAAATGAAGTTACCTCATTGTACTGTTATATTATAGGTTCATTGTGGAAGACCTGGCATTTGGTTAACTACTTATTACTCAGAGAGACATAGGGAATTCAATCATTAAGTGAATCTTTTCTCTTGGAAATAAGGACTTTTGATGACTCTACAATTAAATTAAAAATATTTTTACCCTTGCAGCTGGCCATTCATCGTTACTGGAAAAGAAAAAATTAGTAAAAACGAAGCTGAACATGACCAATTTCCTGCTCCTCTTTGGAACAAGTTGTTTTTTTTGAAAACGATAGTGGTTCTTATGGATTAGGCAATTAACCTTTTGTAGGGATTTACAGGGCTCTTTGAGGAAACTTTCCCATGGAGAAAATAATACATATGTCAGGCAAACTTTGCGAAGTGTATTTGTTTTTGTCTTTATTTTTGGAAATATTCTTTACCCTTTACTGCATTGCCCTTCTTAGCTGCATTCTGAGAGGAGAGGGAGGTGGAGAAGGCTGGCTACATAATTTGCAGGGCCCAGCACAAAATAAAAATGCAGTACATCTTGCTTGTTTTTAGAGAACTGCTGGTATAGACAGGACTGGGGAAATAGCTGTATATTATGTGGGGTTCTTCAGAGCAACAGAATATTTGAACAGACTTCAAATGAGGGCCTCTTCTGAATGTGGATCCCAAGGTGACTGTGTGGATCACACACCTTCAATCTGGCTATGGGAAAGACCTTTGCCCTTGCAAATGACAATGTTTTTGTTAGTGGGTATTGATGACTGTTGTAATCCATTTGCCTGATTTGGAGTTTGGGCCTCATGTAAGAAGGGAAAGTTGAGGCACTGAGGGGCATCCAATTCCTTGGGACTCATTCACTAGCAGACTTCTACAAGACCTTAGATTTGTTTCCAAGTGTGGATTTACCCATATTCACATAGAACACAGGGTTGGTAGAAGAAGACATTAAATTTGGATCTGGTTATTGAGCTATAATTTCTTGCAGGGATCCATGGGGTCAGAAGGGACCGGTCAGGAGGGTGAAAAGACCCAGGCCCTTTTAGAAAGTAGAAAATATAGGCTCTGTGTGGCTATGAGGAGCAAACAATTTTCAAGCAGCTTTGTCGTTTGAAACCAACAGCCTGTGGTTTTACGCTTGTGTTTGTGTGAGCTACTGCCCCTGCCCCAGGTTTCCCTTTAAGTAAGTAGCTTGCCTGAAACAAGCTGCTCTGGAAAATTCCCCTATAGCCCACTGGACCAAACCCCTACCGACAAGCCCAATGAACAATCAGTTGTTAATCCTCAGGGGTATAGAGACAGAACTTTTACCCCATAAAACAGGATCACCACCACAGATTTGCTGGTGTCTCAGCTCTGAGCAGCTTTACTCCTTGCCTGGGGAATTAATTATTAATTATTAATTAATTAATTATTACCACTGCCTGCAAATATCTACAATACAATTACTTTTTTTTATT
>PVLD010007786.1:0-21700 GCA_004027595.1 Dinomys branickii
GAAAAAAAAAAAAAAGAACAAACAGGTACGTATCATAAGAGAGGATACAAATTGCCAACAACAGCACGAAAAAGTGCTCAGTTTTGCTGATCAGCAGAGATGCCTCATCCTGGTTTGAACGGCTAACATCAAAGATAAAAAGAAAACAACAGTGCTGAGGATGTAGAGTAAAGGAGGTCTCACACAGAGCACAGCCGCTATGGAAAACACTGACGATTCTTTAACAATCAAAACCAAATGATCCAGCAACCCTGTAACGGTACATATTTGAAGAAATTAAACTGTTACACCAAAATCATACTTGCACTCCCATGTTGATGCTGTGTAGCACTATTCACAGCAGATATGATATGGAATTAACTTAGATGCCATTGAGTAGATAAGAGGATAAAGAAAAGAGAGTGTATTCTCACAATGGGGTATTATTCCACCATAAAAACGAATACAACCCTACCACCTGCATTAACAGGACTCAGGTCACATCGTATTTTCTACACCATTTCTGGAAACTGAAACATAAGTCAGTCCTGTAAAGGAACAGAATCAGACAGTAATCACTAGAGATGCGGGAGGACAAAGACAGCTGGGATGTAATGCATTCAGAAATGTGAACCAAAACACAGACCAGAGGACTTACGGCTGTTCTTCAGCACAGTAGATAACTACTGGTTGAAGCTATGTGTATTTCAAGAGCCAGGAGTGGTGGCGCATGCCTGTAATCCCAGCACTTGGGAGGCTGAGGCAGGAGGACCCTTGCAGATTTGAGGCCTGACTGGGCTACAAAGTGAGCTCAAGGTCAGGCTGAACTACATAGTGAGACCCTATTTCAAAAAGACAAAATAAAAATAAAAGAAACTATATTTATTTCAAAAATGATTAGAAAACCACAAAATTTCCAGCACAAAAAGTTATTAATGGGTTAAGTGATGGAAATGCTCATTGCATTGATTTGATTATTGTATACTGTGGATGTGTGCTGAGTTATCACAACACACCCCATAAATATGTAAAAATATGTCTTTAAAGTTATTAACAAGAATGAAATATTAGTTTATTTGGGTTGTACTATATTTGTAATGTTGGTGAACTATGTCATAACAGATTTACAAGACAAAGGTAAGGATGAAGTCTTCCAGTTACTGTAAATAAACCAAGGTACACAGAGGAACAGAAAAGAGAATTAAACCTGTGGGTTCACATAAAGTAATAAATGTACCAAACAAAGAACAAAGGATGAGAGAATGCCAAAAATTTCCTGGAGAACTCCCACATATAGGAAGTGCAAAAAGAAACAGACATCTTAATGAAATGCGCAGAGACCAGAAGGGAACCAAGGAAAGACAAACAATGCAGGATCAGAGACTGCCAAGGAGCACGAAGACGACGAGCGAGAGTCTCAAGCGTGTCTGTGTGGGCGCTGTGGCGCACCTTAGGGGGACTTCACACACCCCAGTTTCAAAGTAGCTGCTGTTCTACAGGTTATTTAAAAATTTATAAATGAGTTCCAAAATAAGTTGACCAAATTATGACCAAGTTATTAAAGAACATCATTATGAAATAAATTAAGTAAATAAAAGCATAAAATCAATGACATGCATGAAAGCATTTATCATTATTTTTTATTTACCAGTATAAATATTTACCAGTATTTTTTATTTACCAGTAACTTCAGTATAATTTTAAAAGCAATTTTTAGTACATTCAATGACAGCAATCAAGACAACAAAACAGCATAATATTGTTTGTTATTATAATAATACAGCGTCCAGATTTACTTTATCTTTCTGTAGTCTTCTATAAGTCATGAGCATATTCTTTCATTGAATTACCAGCAGAAAATTCAGAATGGCTTCTCCTATGTGGTTATACTTTTTCTTTACATTGCTGTATTGTATTGACAGCAGTAAAAATATCTTTGGGTTCCTTGGCTGCTATTACACATGTTGAATAGTATTGAAAACAATGTTTCACAAGAAAAGTTAATGGACCTGAATTTCCACTTGTTGCACGTCTTTTTCATAGCCCCAAATTTCAAAAAGATTTTTTTCACCACAATGTACAGGTCATAGATAAATAGTTAGGAAAAGTGGAATGGAATTGTTCACTTATTCAAATTACCTATAATTTCCTCATGTTTCTTGAAATCTTTTTTCTGGCTAGTAGAATTTTAGTTTATATAGTGCCTGAAGGAAATTATAGTCTTCATTGTTAGTTTATCTTCAGAATGATGAGGATAAAAATTACACTCCAGACTTTTCAAAACCTTATAAAATGGAGCTCCAGCATTCCCAGCACCAAGTTTTGAATTTGTCAGGTAATTAATGTGGAATTCATTCTGGACCTTTATCAGAAAATGTTGTTGTCTTGGTTACTTTTTTCTCATTGCTGATACAAAATACCCAACACACAAAATGAAGAAAGGAAAGGTTTATTTAGCTTACAGTTTGTGGAGGTTTCAGTCCATACTTGGCTGCTTAGAAGCAGAGTAGCACATGGCAGAGGGCAAACTGTTCAGGGCAGCAGAGCACAGCAAAACAACCAGCAAAAGGGAGGAATGGCTGCAAGCAGCCTCTCTCCTTCCCTTACATTGTAAACAGCCTACCCCCACCCAGGGGGCATGTAGCTCTCACACAATCTCCATGCCCTCCTCTTGCACAGGCTCAGGATGTATACAAAGTAAGCACCCTGGCTTCCTGCTGAATCACTCAGTTAAACCTCCAGATTCCCCAAGTTGACACAATGTATCAACCATAACAGTTGTTCATTTGCTTTTTATTAAAATCACATGTTCTACATCTTTCTTAGCACTCATTCCTGACCTGGCCTACTTTCCCAGGGTCTTCTTTCCTAACTCTGTTGTAACTGGCATGTCATATGGGATGCTTCCTAAATTTTTCAATTTGTTGTGTCAACAGGTGTTTAAAGATTTCATTTAAATTTAGATATTCCATAACATTCAACACTGTAGTGTTTGTGCTGATGTGCACACAAGTGTGGGTGTATTTGCATGTGTGTGTGTGTGTGTGTGTGTGTGTGTGTGTGTGTTTCAATTCCTTAATTCTTCCAGCCTACTAGCTTGGATTCTTACTCTAATATTAACTCCTTATGAAAGGGAATAAGTTTATTCAATATGTAGAGATCACCAATATTCGCTAAACAATGAATTAATTGTTCAGTGTAGCTTTAAATTCAGCATTAATTTTAATGAAATTCTATTTCATACTGAAAGCAATTAGTGATAAAATTAAAACTTGAAATATATTTATTATATATGCATTTTTCTTATATGATAAGATAGTTAGTATTTTCTGCCATATATGTTTAAAATTTATTTTAAAAATGTATTTTAAAAATAAAAGAAGGAAAACATATTAACAGACAGACCTCATTTACAAATGCCATATAGAACAAATATATAACCAAACTATTGCACCGTATGCCTTTGGAAAAAACAAGAAAGAAAAAGAGGTGAGGGAAATGGAGAATCAGGTATTTATTAATTTGTTTATTGCAACTAAAAAGTAACTTTCTTACTGTATCATTAAGGTCATCTACAAGACCTTATGAAAGAACACATAAAAATGATTCTCATTAAGCTGGCAAAATGGCTTCTCTCCCTCATGTTTTCTTTTTTAATAATGATAAAGTTTTCCTCATGTTTTTACCTATGGAAATATTTAATTTTATTTTGTTAATTCAGGAGGAAAAAGATGGAATGAAATAAGGCATTCTTGACTGGAGTTACAATTCTAATCCCTTATTTTTTCAGGGACTTTTTCTGAGTCGTCTTAGTTCCAGATATATTTCATATTTTATATTTATATGTATGTGTAAATGATATTATGAATTATTGCTTTGAATATTAATTCACTATCCCCAAATCATCTTTTAATTATAACATGCTTTCTAAAACTATTTAGTCTTCTAATAGCTGAACGTATTAATATGCTTACCTTCTCAATGTTTAATTACTAATTACATCAATGAATAATTTCTATGTGACAGATGCTTAGATATTTGAGCAAAAGTATAGCCAGGCATAGTAAGAAATAAAGGAAAATAATTAGTATTTTAAATATATGTAGAAACTATGTTGAATTTAGAGCTAATTCTAAATATTAAAATTATATATAGACTATCTATATTAACTTCAATATTTCATGGGCAATGAAAAATATTTATGTTAATGTTTCACAAGATAAAGTGTAAATTAATGTACATAAATATGTTTTCTGTGAAAATACTGTAGTAAAGATTTTGGGAAAGAAATAAAGAAAACTGGATGTAGTAAAGCCACCCAGGGCAGTTTACTTCAGCAAAGAATTCACTGTGCAGCCCAGCCTGGTAGCTTAGGCCTTGTTCTAAGCAATCTGGAGACTGAGATAGTAGGACTGTAAGTTTAAGCCTAGATTGGGCTACTTCATGTGGTGATTCCTGTCTCTAAATTATGTATTTAATTAATTATCATTTTAAAAAACAGCTGAGAATACTCAGTATCATAAAAATGTTTTTAAATGGTGATGGTAATTCAAAATTTAATCAAATATATAAGAAGATTTTTAAATTAGGGGAGCAGTTCAGTAAACATATATACAAACAACTTAAGCTAACCATTTTGAGCTGTGTCTACCATTTTTCCCCTTTCTGCTCATTATCCACAATTTCTATGCCTTCTTGAAGATTTTTCTATTTTGTGACTTTTTTCCTGGCTTTCTGTTGATCTTTCTGTCATATCCATCAGGAGGCCAACCCAAATTATGAGTGTACTCTTCTTTTTTCCTATTTCTAATCAGTTAAGATCTCTTATAGACCTTACTTCCTACATCTCTCTGAACTCGATTTTCTGAAGACCATGTGTGATGCAGCTTCCTTGCCCTGCGGATCCGTGTACTGTCAGGCTGGCTGTGCTCAACTCCAGAAAACCAGACAGCCAGGGTTCGGCTATGCCTCCTGTATACGGAGGTGCGGAGAGCAAAGAAAATGCAAAAGTCTTTTTCAGTTGTACGGAATTTCCCAATAAGTATTCTAAGAACCAGAAGGCAGCAACAGGGACCATTAAAATTAAATTTACTAAAAATGCAAATGTGAACAAAGAAATTATGAACCAGCTAAGAGAGCCACCAAAAAAGAGTCTAATGTTCCTTCTCCTCCCAAGACCAATGTCTGAGTATTTCCTGTTCTGTTTAGAAATCTTGCTGAAGATAAAATCCGCAGTTGGGCTTGGAATAACTAAATACACACTGAGAATACACAATACAGCACTCAGCAGTGAGACTGATGAAGAGCAGGTGGTGTTGCATGCTGAAAGCGCTGTTAATGCACACTTGGAGAAGGGGAAGGAAGAGGTTGAGGGTGAGTCCTACCAAGAGGAAAGGAGGAGGAGTGACACCTGCTTCTGTGTCTCCGTGTGAAGCCCTTTCAGTGAGCGTGCCTGTGAGTGGTACATCTCAATTTACGATGTATAGATTTCCCTGACTAATGTTAATCACAGTATTTGATCAGGGTCATAGTATAGTCTTTTGGAGCTGTTTTCGTTTAGGAGCTCCGTCTTTTCCTAACAGCCTTATTTATTTCTCTGTCATGTAATCCACTCCTCCTCTGCCATCTCACCTCCACAATATTGTCAGAGTGATTTTCACTCAGACCTAGTACTGTTCTTCATTTTGTGGTCACAGGCTTTCAGTAAACTCTTACCATTGATTAGGCAGTACCTAAGCCAATTTTAGTTGCAAATCCTGTGACACTCTTGTTTGGGTTCCATCAGTAAGTGCAGAGCACCCTGCGAGTAACATCCCTTTGAATAAGTCTGGGCCACATTTCTTGCTCTAGTGTCAAAAACTGTCATCTCCTTTAGCCAGGGCAGATTTCCATACCCTACCTTGAGAGTCTCAGTGATCTCACACAGCCAAAATATCTCCTTCTGGAAAGGTCAGAAACAATGCTGGAGAATATGGTAATATGTGAAAATATTTTCAAACGTGAAAATTTTAAGAGTAGTGGGTGATGACAACTAATATGGAAGGACAGTAGATAAAAGTTCTTAGGACATTTAAATCTCTTAGAGTATTATATTCGGTCAGACACAGAGTACTTGTTGTGTAAGTAACAAGTTTAAACTGTGTTTCCTTACTATCAGAATGGGAATATTACCATTGTTCTTGGCACCATGCTTGACTGCTGCCTTTCCCCACTTTCTGGTTTCCCTTCCATTTCCTTGGTTTCCTTCCCTTTGCCTCATTTCTGCTTCCTTTCCTTTCCCCTTCCCTTTCTCCTCTTCCCTTCCCTTCCCTTCCCTTCCCTTCCCTTCTCTTTCTTTTCTCTTCTCTTCCCTCCTCTCCCCTTTCCTTCTTTTACCCTCCCCTCCCCTCTTCTCTTCTCTTTCATCCTCTCTCCCCTTCTGTCCTCTCAAATCCAGTAACTGTCCCTCTCTTTTCCTCCTCCTTTCCTCATTTCTGTATTCCCACTGAAAATGAAAAACATCTCTCTTGGCAGAGGCAGTGAAGTGCTGCAAGGACCTCAAGACTCAGCTGACTGCAATCACCTTTTAGGAACTTCCTCCTTTACTAGAATATATACGCATACAATAGAAGGGATATAACTTACTCATACCCAGTGATATTATATGATAAATATTAATTAATTGTTCTCTTGCTTTGTTTTTATTCTGTATTTCACAAAAATGTAAGCTGCTTAAGAATTTTCCTTTATCATCTAGATTAAATATTATTGTTCATATACATACATATATATACATACATATATTTCACAATTGTTTTATACAGGAGAAAGAAAGACTATCATAACATAGTAGAATTTCAGAGTACACTAACCTATCCTTGCTCCTAAACCTGACCCTAATTTGTATCATGTCACACTGTCCTTCATATGGAGCCGGTTTTTTCCTGTTTGTCAATATATTCCAAGCATGTGGAATAGGAGATAATTGGCATGTACTTGGCCCTCAGTAAATTCTTACGGATTAATAAATCCAACTTAACCTTTCTGAGCCACAATTGCTCCTATGTAGAAAGGGTAATATTTACCTAAGATTTTATTAGGATTTGATTAAATAAACCAAGGATTGAATACATAACAGATGTTCAATATATGTTAGTTCTTTTTCTGTCTTTATTTTCCCAAATAATTTCCTACTGGAAAATCACCTCAGACACTGGGTAATAGCTCAGCATACTAAATGGTCAAATTCTTGGCATAATGTAAACAAGCCCAAACACAATGTTAAATGTGAGAAAGAAAGAAGCTTACCGTTCCCACAATGCCTAAACAATGTGAAGGCATGTTTTAAATCCGTTAATTTAAAATAGATTAAAATGTACTTTTTATTTTAAAATTTCCTTTTAAAAGCCAGTAACATAGACTTAGTAAACAAGCCTCATCTCCACTGTATTTTGTTCAGGCCATATTATTATATTATTTGAAAATCTGCTCAGTCATTTAAAACAAGTAAAGCACAACTTTCCAATTCTTGGCACTGAGAACTTTGTTATAGTTTTCCACTGTCACACAGAATTTTCATAGTGAAACTGATTAGCACATACTACAGAATTTCATTTGGCTTTGCCTAAAATAAACACCATGAACATTAATAGATGGTGGCTAAGATTCTGTGTATCTCATCATCCATATTAATGACATTTAATTGCATAAAATTTTCAACATCACGGATAGCTTTTTCTCCTTCATTATTTGGTTATGAAGTTTATTTTTTCATAAAATAAAAAATAGAATCATTTCTGTTTTGTTACATAGGTGACATCTTAGTTTCTGTATACTTTAACAGTGATGTTCTTTGGCTTATGGTTAAATCTAATAATTTTCAATTTTATAATGATGTAAAAATTATGAAAGAATTCTGTAGAAATTCTTTTCCGATCTGACCTTTTCTTTCAGTCTGGCAGAGTGTGGTAATACATTGTCCCCACAATCAGAGGCACCGCGTTGCTAGGTTAGGGCAGCAGGCGGCCAGGAGGAGTGAGCGCGTTTGATGTGAGGTTGCTGAGACGTGACCCATCAGAATTTGAGGAACATCTCATTTTAGTTTCAATTTGATGTTTTCTTAATTATCAGAAAAATTACCATGAATATTGCTAGTTTGTCAAAATTTTGCATAGCAACTCAGTAAAACCAACCGTTACCTAATGCGTTGTGTAAAAAGTTCTTCTGACTATATTTCTGCATAAAATCTTCACGTTATATATTATGGGATACACAGTAATAAACTTTCCCCGTTTTTAAGGAAATGAAACAGCTATTGAATGTTGAACAACTGCTTTTTAAATTTCTTTTGTATCTGTCCATGCCTGCAGTATGTAATGATTACACTCAGTGTGGGATTGGAACACGCATGTAACACATCTTAAGTCCTCTGATGTCTCCTCCCTCTCCGTCCATATCCTGGGCCCCTTTCCATCTGCAACCTGCTTAAGTCAAACAGATTAGAAATACAGCCCGAAACAGCGCACGGCCGCTTCCACTTCCCTCTGTCTCACTGCCCCTCCCCTCCCCTCTCCTCCCTCGCTGCTTCCCCCAACTCTTCTTCGGCTCCCTATTTGCAAAAGCTTCATTTACAGGTTTTTCTCTTCAACATTTTAAAAACTCCCTCCCCCTTTCTGCTCTCCTCCCTTTATTCATCTTTTGTCCCCCTCTCTCTGCACTTCTAGTGTCTGCCTTTTATTTTGCTCCTTATTTATACTCTGGGTTCCTCATGTAAATAACTGATGCCATAATGAAGCTCCGTCTGATTATTTAACTCGATACGGTGGTCTCAAGGGGCATCATTTACCTAAACATGTTCGCAGTGTTGCCCTTCTTCACGACAGCAACACTGGGATTCTTGATAAGCACAGAGAAGAACTTGGCATTATACACATAAAGTCACGAAGTGTTATTAGTCCAGAAAAGCAATAAAGTTATAATTCTAAATGCTAAACTGCTATTGTTTGCACATTTGCAATCACATTTTACAGACAATATATTGCTCAGGTGAAAAGATTACCACAGCGCAGTGGCTTTACCAACACTTCAGGAACACCTGGAGGTCTTCATAAAATTTCACGTTCCTTCCTTCCAAAGGGGTTAGTTCTAAAAGTGCTGGACGAGCTGACATCTGTTCTACTTAACTTCTTGGCTCATTCCTAAAGTGGACTGCATTTATGGAACATTTACTATGTGTCAGGGACTTCTCACAGCATCCTGATTAGAGGAGTGAACAGTACTGACTAAATGTGTCTTCACAGTGAAGGCAGAGGCCTCAGAAGATGAAGCACGGGTGAGTCATGATGAGGAATGGAGAAAGCAGGTCCATTCCTGCTACTGTTTGTATGGAGAGTTGACTGAAACTGAAGAACAAAAACTACAGGGGTTGTCTCCCTAGTGAAAGAAACTGAAGGAAGAAATAAGACCCAAAAGGTACAATAGACACTGTGAAAGACCAAGAAAATGCTCAAAAGGAAAGAACAACTGGGGTGGAGAAAAGGGGAAAAGAAGGAAGGGAAAATTTAAACCAAAAAAATTTATACACACACACACACACACACACACACACACACACACTAGCTAAGATAATTGTACTATTAGTTTCTATTAGTTGATTGAAAGGAACAGTTTGTGCTTATATTGTTTGATCAGTCTTGCATGTCTATCTAAGCAACTACTTTGAAGATAGTATGCAATATAATAATCAGTTAATTTCCTGCTATCTTGTTTTGAAATTCTGTCTCATTTTCATTGTTTTTTCTCTCTCTAAAATAAAATAAAATAAAATAAAATATATTGAGAAAAAACTATAGGGTACTTACATTATGAACATAAGTGTGTATTTACATCGTGGGCTTTCAGGATGATATTTTACCGTCATAGAGAAGGCTAGGTGGTGTGAGACACATTTCAGTGAGACGGAGAAAGGAGCTCTGCTTCAGACGCACCGTATTTGGAATATGTGTTAGAAATACATAGAGCGATGCTAAAAAGATAGCAAAAGAAATCTGGAAATCTAGACAAAAATTAGGACCCAAGACAGAAATACGCAGCTTGTCAGAGTATTTTTACTTGTTCTAAATTTTCCTGAGTCTACTCATGGATCACAGAGGCCAGCCCCGCGCACGCCTAGACCCACGGCTCCAGCCTGCTCTGCAGGCGTGCTGTCCAAGCCAAGGGCAGCTGCCCACAGAGCCCAGGGGCCTCCCTCTGTCAGGAAAGGCGCCGGGTGCCTGGGCTGCCTCACCATGATAACCAGAGTAAACACCTGGAGTAGAACAGTCCCAGCAACCAACTACTGGCATGCGCAGTAGGAGCAAGAAAAAAAAGGAAACATTTAACATGAATAAATGACATTATTAACTATAATAGGCATTCTTTTCAAAATTCTTTCTTTCCATAATTTCTCACCTGTTTGTTTTCTTTTCCCTTTTTCTGCCCTTCTTTTACCCTACCTTCTTATTGTCAGCACTCTTAAAACTATTCACTTAAGAACAAAATAACTCGGTGTAAAGAATAAAAGAACAATAAAAGATTCTACCATGCGGGTTTTATAATTTCATTTAAAGTCCTACAGAAGAGAGATTTTTATTGTACTTGTAAATACTCCTTTTAAATGGTTCTTATTTTATAATAGATAATTTGTCAATAATTTAAAATTAAACTTTAAGGAAAGTTATTTAGCTCTTTTAACTTTTCTAAAACATATCAAGTGTTTCTTATGAAACATACAAATATAAAATTAATATGTTAAAATTTATGGAGAAATAAATGTCTATATTTACCCATAATCATTAGTGCAAACTAATGAATAATTATTTTTTGGTTAGGACTTTTAACATTTGCCTTTTTAATTTAAAAAACTGAAATAAATTATAAATACATATTAACAGCTGCTTAAGTGCAATATACCTATATGCCTGTATGCCTAATACCTATATGCCTGCTTTTCACATTAAAACAGAACTGCAGGAGATTTTATGCATTTTAAATCCTATTGAAAATGTCTATTACCAATTAGTTTCAACTCATTTGATTTAAAAAATATTTTTACACATAAATATGCTAAACATAATGTGTTAATTTTACATTTTTAACTATAAATAAGAAATTATTTTACACATAGTCAGCAATATTTTTGTTGTTTATCAATTTTCTCATGCACTAGTTAAATGGGCCCATTGCTCATTCATTTTCACATTATCATTTTTATACTACATTTGAATTTATTTCTCACTGTGTAGTGAAATTACATTTGTGTTTTTTAGAGTGTATTTCCTGTTATAAAGAATTTCATTATAAGCATTCTTATATATTTCTCTTAGTGTAAGGTGGTTTTTAGTCTCCGTGGTTTATGTCTTGATGTGCAAATGTGTTATTGAGTATGAATGTATTTATTAAAGGACACTTTTTATAGCTATTGTTGAATTTAGTCTCTTGTCAGTAGGCAGTGTGACTTATCCTTAATCCGTATCCTGTCTAATCCGTATCCTTAATCCGTATCCTGTGTAACTACTACTAGATCATGCAGCTTCATCGTGAACCAAATGCTTTGTCTCTGCGCAATAGTATTCTTAGTATCAGTTTTCCATGACTAAATTATAATTTTATTGGCACCTTAAAGTATACACTCAATCATTATTCTAAACTAATTTACCTATAAGAAATTCACATTTTTAATAATTTTGCTGATCTCCACTGATCTTTGTTTTTTCCTCAGTACTTTAAGGAGTTTTACCACTAGCTTTATTTTTACTCCTGAGATACAAGTTTATTTAATAATTGATGTTATGTCTGTCAATATAACTTACAACTCTCTCTGTATATCTTCTAATTTACTTTATGTATATTCTTATTATTTATTTGGGGGTGTATCTCTTTTCCTTCTTCAGAAAATATTATATTATCTGAATGTGAGGATTGTTTTTCTTCAATTCTGGAAAACATTCAGACTTTATATTAAACTGCATGCTCTCCATAATTTCCCTCTAGAATATGTCTTCAGTCTTGTACACTATAAGAGCTTTTTTGTATTTTTCCCAATCTTTCCGTGATAATACCCAATATTTGGTCAAATGCTATAATTCTTATTAATTATTTGGAATACATTTTGAGTAATTAATCTTCTTTTCAGCTGAGTTTAATCAGTCATTTAATACTCCCATTAAGTTTTTTTTAGTTTTCAACTATAGTATGTATTCTATAATATATTCAGCAAATTTAATGAGTCTCAGTCATGAATTCCCAACTGGAAAGCTAACTTCTGTTTAATCAAGAAATTCCTAAGTATTTCTATCATTTTGTTGTAATGATATACATGTATACTTATATATATATATATATATAAATTCTAAAATTTCTGAAAATTTTTAAATTGCATTTATTTTTCAAGGTTAATAACTTCTTCTTTATAGACATGAAAAGTACTTCTTTGATATATGTATCAAGCCTGCAGAAATGATTTGCCTATTATTCTGTTTGTTCTTGCTTGTTTCTTCTGTTATGTAAAAAAGTCATTTTTTAAATCAGAGTTGTATTTGATGAAACTTAACTACTTAGAACCTAAAATTAAGTTTTGTGATAATGAAAAATTTGCTCTACTTGCTATATCCTACTGCCTAAGAGATGCTATTTTCCAAAATCCCATTTTAAACAAAAGCGTTATGAAGATTTAATATTGTGGCAACCATGTGAGAAAGAGCTCAGATTTCAGCGGAGTAACAGCTTGTGTTTATTTTTTTAAGAACATTTTCTTAACCTTCCAATTGCCAGGATTGATATTGTGGTTTTCTCTGAGGAGTAGATACATTTCAACTTCCCTAAAGATATGACTCATTTGTAGCAGACTCTTTTTTATTGGTCTTTGCCTAATAAAATTGAATGTACCACCATATCTGGCCAATAATAGTAAACAAACTAAAAGTTTCAAAATTTTTTTTCTACTTTTAATTTGCACCTTTACTTGGCTTTTGACCTATGAAGATTTCCACTTTTTAACATATGTTGATTTTTAGTATTTCGCTCAGTGATTTACAAAAGTTTTTCAGGCTTTTATAGAGTATTATGTTTTGGGTGGTGATGGTTTATGACATTTAATGCATTACATGGCCCAACTGGAAGGTATTTCTTTATAGTACAGAAAATGTCAGTCTCTGTCTTCTAACATATACTATGAAACTGCAAAGATATCAAAGTTGTTGCCAACTTGCCACAATGTAAATATCTTAATAAAATTAATGAATTCATTAGACCTAAAAAACTGCCTTATTCCCAAGTGTCTTATTAAAGTTTGAAAAATGAGTTAGGAATTATTAACAAATTGTCAAAACTATTCCTAATGACGTCTCTCTATACCAAATTTATGGCTGTACTTTGAATATGTTATAGTGTATATACATATATGATAAATTTTTGCTTGAAGTTCCTATATTACTATAAAAAATAAATATTCAGTTATGCTTTATCAAAGAAAAAATATTAACTTTAAAATGTTTATTAATGATGATACTAGCTTCAGAAATTTACATTTTCTAGTGACGCTGAAAATTTTTCTGTAATTGTGGCCTCTCCCTTGAGTATACATTCAATTTCCCACTCAAAATTGCCATTGTCTGTTTAATCCCCACAGTCTCCTGGCCTTTCTGAACTTTCTTGTATTTGGCTTTGTTACGGTGGTGAATAGCAATTTCCTGACATCTGGAGTCTTTGATGCCCGAAGTAGCACCCACTGCTTCCTCAGACCAGCAGCTTAGCACCTCACATCTACTTTCAGATTACTCTTGGGAGAGCAGGACCTTCCAGCCTCCACTGAAACATGCTACCCTGCACCAGCACCACCCATCACTGCTACTCGCCGATCACAGTAGCCTCTTTCTTTAATTCTGCTTAACCTGCAAGCTATGCATCACTCAAGAGCCATGCAATTGTGTCATCACACAAACCTTCCATGGCACTGCCTCATGCAGAACATCCTATGGTTTTCTTTTCATTTAAAGTCATGTAATTTTATTTTTATTTTGAAGAGAAAAAAGATAAATGAAACAGATTAGTATGAGGGTTACAATAGTTGCTTCTTTAGTTAACAATAGTTGATACATTTCAAATTTCAAAACACGTTAATAGGACAGTTACAATGGTTGATACCTTGCATATTGTTGTATTCTTATTAGTTAATCAGAGTACAAGATATAGCCATGATATCTGGTCTAAACAATAGAGATGTGATTTAGATGACTTACCAAAGTGTTCCCAGGAATCTGCAAGATTCCACTAGCCGTAGCATCACTTCCAGCCAGACAGACTGAATGGTTTTCCCTGAAAACGCTCCCTGTGCTTCTGCCAAAGTATCTTTTCAATCCCTTTGCTTTCCATCTTGAACTTCATTTTCCAGCATCTTTGACTGTTTCAGTTATCTGCTCAGCTCTGCCACTCTGCAGTGTATTTTATTTCATCTCCTTCCTCACAGTCCACTTTGTCCTACCAAATGTGAGCTACATTGGGAAGTACAACTGTCTGCTCCATTTCATTCCCTAAATGTGATTATAGCAATTTCATAAATGTTAGTTTTCATTAATCGCTAAAGGCAATTTATCAGCCAGTCTTAAAACCAAGATCAAGCCTCTCAATCACATCAGCAAAGTCTGTTTCAAGTTCATCCTTCTTTCTTTTTTCTTTTTGGTACTAGGAGTTGAACTCAGGACTTTGCTCTTGCCAGGCAGGCGCTTATATTACTGAGCTACATCTCTGGCAGCAAAGTCCTTTTCCATACCCAATCACTCTCATGTTTTTATGAATTTCTTTTGGGCAGAAAGGTGGCATTATTCAGTCTTCCTTACTAATTATTATTATTTTTTTTTTTTTTTTTGCGGTACTGGGGATCGAACTCAGGACCCTGCGCTTGCTAGGCAGGCGCTTATCCCACTGAGCTACATCCCCAGCTTCCTTACTAATTAAACATACACCATGAGTATTCACTATAAAAGAAACTTGATCTATGTCTACATGTTTATCATTTATAAATTATTTTTTTATTTTTTTTATTTTTTGGCAGTACTGGGGGTCCAACTCAGGACCCTGCACTTGCTAGGCAGGCACTTATTCCACTGAGCTATATCCCCAGCCCTATCATTTATAAATTAAACTCCCACTTTCTATCTGTTCATAAAGTGCTTAAACATGCTTTTACCATGATGACACTTATTTTGCCTATTAAAACATTCCTAGGATTATTTATGTAAGAATAACCTACAGCCTTCACCCTGCACCCCTATTTTCAAGGAATCTGTTTATGTCACTGAATTGCATAGACAAGGTTTAAATTTATCCTCCTGCCTCAGCCTCCCAGTGTTTTGGATTACAGGCAGGTCCTACCACACCAGGCCGTACTTAGGGATCTATCTTTGTATCTTTGAGAAACAAAAACTTAATGACCACAAAACACCCACATATTTATAGATATTTTGCTCCTAAGCACTAACACGTAGAAGATAACTCACTGCCCCTCAGGGATGAACAGAGGGACAGACTGTGTCACGCATGCCGTGGATACCACTCAGGCGAGAGGAAACCCGCGTGGGCGGTGTAGAGCTGCTCCGGGCCTGTGCCGACTGAAGGAAGCGCGCTGTGACACCACTTTCGTGATATTCTGGAAAACTCAAAGCTGGTGAAAAATGACCAGTGGATGCCATCAGGTAGAGGCAGGGAGAGTTTATTACCTCACAGTCAGCAAGGGCACTTCGGGGCATTGAGAGTGTGTGTCACAGTCGTGTGGAGGCACACTTCACATGTTAAACCTGCAGAGCCAGGTCCTAGATGGGTATGGTTGCTCTACAAGCATGGTGTAAATTATATTGTCATCTACAACAGATGTATAAATTTTGCTAAAATCCTTAACGTGTTCCACGATTAGAAATATTTTATTTGTGTGTAATAAATCCTCACTTTAAAATTAAATTTGTGAATGCAAATTGTTTAGCTTTTAAATAGTGTGTGATATCTTAATAATATTTACACGTGATTTTTTAAATAGAGGTGATAGTTTGATAACCATATTTCTACTTGACATTTTGTTTGTTATTCAGTGTACAAAAACTAATACTATTAATTACGCTGTTTTGGAGTGGTGTTAGATCTAACCGATATCAATGAACTTTGGGAAACTTGTATACTTTGAAAATCATGCTGTAATAATTACCTAGGACCTTCACACAGCACAATAAGAAACAAGTGAAAACTAAACAGGCATCTGATGAACCAGCCCCTTATTCGTATTTAAATTTTTGAAATTATTCTTTAAACTAGTGCTGAGATCCTATTCTAACATTTGAACTATAGTACATTTCTTGTTTATGACTTTCTTCTCCTGATGGTAAGCATTGTCCCACGGTTCTAAAGACTGCAGTGAATTTTCATGCCTAGATCTTGTAATATGAGCAACTACTTTGAAGGTAACACTGCGCATTGTACTAACCATTGCTACTCTCCTACAATCTTGTTTTGAAATTTTACACCATTTTAAAATTATTTTTCTTTAAAACAAAAAAAGAAAAAGAGAGATGGGCACAAGTCCTGGTATTCAACTACTGGCAAGAAATGACTTGGGTCAATGCACTTTCATTCTGCCTTGCAGTTCTGAGACCGAACGCTCTCTCGCCCAGGTGTACTTCACCGTGGCTCCAGTGCAGTGTGTGTAGCCACAGGTGCAGCATAGTGCCAGGTCCATATTCAGAGTTGGGCTCAGGGATTTTTCTGCATCTGGCTTGTTTTTCCCGCCTGATCCCATGTTTTAAATACAGCAATTTCTTAAATGTAAATTTGCATTAATCCTTAAGTGGTATTTATTAATCATGTCAATAGACATTCAGCAAGTTTTATATTATAGCCTCAAACCAATACTTGATGTAAGTTCCTAAGTAGACCCGACTCTTTGACCCTTCTCTTTTGATCATTTAAAATCCCTGTGATCAGCCTCAGCCAATTTAAGAGAGAAATGCACGTACCCGAGCATTCCGACAATATTTGATCACATACATGATGTTTGATTACGTCAGTGGTACTGGTCTCTGCCCAGCTCCCTTTCCTCCCATCGCTGCTCACCTTTTCCAGACTCTGTGGGCACAATGACAGTTTTTCCTCCTGTAAGACCGAAGCCAGAACTAATAGGCTTTAAGCTGATCACTCTTCTTGTCTTAAATTGTTCCTCTTTAATTCCAGATTTTCTCAAATCACTGCTGACCTACTACCTGAAAAACACAAATCTCCAACTAATTCTTGACAGAGGATTATTGTGAAGCTTCATACATTGCAAGAAAGCAAAATTGTAACACTTAGAAAAATGGAAACTCTCACATAGCTTTTGGCACTTGCTTTTAACTAAGAGATTTCCTTGACTATTTTTACACGTTTTACACTGGATTAATGTTGTTCTTTATAAAATAAATATTTGAATTCAGTTTTATTATTCATAAACCCAAAATTATTATGCAAAGTTTTTTATTAAGGCAAAATGAAAGCTTTACATGATGGATAAGAATAATATACCCAGGGTATCTCCTGCTTAAACAGAGTTAAGAACTAAGTAAAATATATATCACTTTGCAAATGTCTTCCGTTTTCTCTCTCTTCTCTTACAGTGCATTCGTCTTTCCCCTGAGAGGGGAAGAGCCCCTAGGAAAGACCTGCATCGTCCCTCAGAGGAGGAGAGAGCCACAGATTCCAGCCTGGCAGAGCAGTCAACAGAGCAGGAAAATATTCTGGTCATGTCTATGTGATTATTGCTGAATGGTTTATTGAAACTTATAAGTAATTTTTGCTTCCGGAGACACTTTCTCCAACAGAACTCTGTGTTATTTTATTTGGATTGATATTGAGCTACTGAGTTATAGTGACATCAGTCATTGATAAAGAATATATATCTCATCCAACCAAGTGCAATATCAATTAATACATGTTTTGGATGTTTGGAAAACATAAGATTTAAGGAGGTATTTTTTCTAGAAAATAAGATTGAAACAACAGATAAAAGACAAAACAATACGAATATACATTTTTCATACATTAATCTTTATTCCACACATTCTTCAACTCCTGATGAAATTGTGAGTAATGTTTGTTTTATTCAAGCAGAGGAAAATTTGGTTGAAAAAGACTCATTCACTTAACAATGATCAGTAACACAGTATTCTGTAAGTGCCTGACATCAATGATCTTATTACTGTAAAGCTGTAGAAATTATGTCCTTTATCCATCATGCTTCTCACTGTCACCTTATCCTTCTTGTTATCAGTTCTATGTTGGTCTCATGCAAGTGCTTGCTAAGTAATTTAAAATTCAAATAAAGATCTCTTCTGGTAGTTTCTATGTGAGTAGAAGAAGCAAAATCAGCCCTCTTGGATATTGAAAATCCTTCAATATGACTGAACTCAGATTTAATAATCATAGATTCTGGAAGCACTTTAACTTTCAAACTTAATTTTAATGATACATAAAAATATAAATGTTGTGTATTTTAATGTGGTATCATGTGATGTGTTGATGTAGATATGTATGTATGTATATATTAAATGTCAGGAAATAATTTCTAATAAAGAAAATAAACTATTAAAAATGTATAGGTTGAAAGTAGGTAGTAAACTTCCTGAGGTCGAAACCAGAGTTTTCCATGTCTGAGATTCTTCCCGTCACCTAATCATCACCAGCATAGCACTACTAGTGCACCGTTGCTGGTACAGCAGTTCTAGTATGTCAGGTGACTCCCAAAGGCTGACAGTTACTTCGCAGTCCAGAATGGAATACTCAGTGTTCCATCTCAAAAATTCTTTCCTCACCCTTTCAACATTTTCTATGGAGTTTTTCAGTATTTTAAAATCAAAACTGCATGTTTCAGAGGGCACTCAATATTTTTCTGTGAAATTGTACTTAGAATTCTGAATATTGTAAATATTTTAAATTTCTGATTGTTCAAATCTGTTTCAGTTGCTCTTGGCAGAATAATTATCTCCATTAGAAATAAGTGAAATTGGGAGTTAGGTGCAGCTTACTAAAGCACTGGCCTTGAGGAGTGAGGACCAGGGCTCAACACCTAGTGCTTGGGAAAAAGAAAAACACATAGGTTGCAAAAACTTAAAGAATGCTGAAATAAAAGCTACAAGTTTTTAGTTAAAGATTTTAGATAGAGATTTTAGGTTAAACCTGATAACTACTAAATGAAAAATTATGGACAGAGTTTAAACTATGATTAAACCACTTCCACCTACCTCATATACACAGGTTGAAATGTTTTAAGGATTAGTGGATGTATTGCTCAGTTGCATTTTACTTTAATGAAATTTGAGAAGTAATTAACATAAAACATTTAGTTTTGCACATATTGTATAGCAATTTGAGGAACTACTATATCTATGACAAAAGCTTTGGAACCATTAAAATCTTGAAAACTAGTCCCTGTCTCTCTTCAGGATATTACACACTTTTTAAAAGGAAAATATCAGATTTTTTAAAAAAATACATATTAATAATTTCAAAAAACAATGGTGGAAAGATATATTTCCTGTCTTTCTATATCCTTATTTATAAAATTTGTTAGAAACCGAAATGAATTTTGACTCTATATTCCTTTTGTTTTTAAATGACCTTTATGCTTGGATGATGCCATGGTAAAAACTATGCTACTGACAAGAAACTGTAGAATTTTAATTTACAACTAGTAGGTGAATTCACATCTGAGGTAATTTTTTTAAAGGTAAAAATAAGCCAGAACAGTCATCTTGTCAGTTAAATAAGTAAGAGTTCCTACTTTTTTTTCTCTTTCTTCTTTTTCTTCTCTGATTATTCTTCCTTCTTTCCTAATTGAGTCTCTGTATGTTGCCCATGCTGGTCTTGAACCTCTGTGTTCAAGAGATCCTCCCACTTCTGTCTCCTGAGCAGCTGAAACTACCAGAATATGTCATCTGGTCTGAGATTACTCATAGTTTAAAAGTCTGAAACTTATATTTGTATTTCTTTGAGATCACTAACATAAAAAAAATTAACTTTCTGTAGTGGAAAATTGAGAAAATTCAGGTGCAACTTAGTCCAATGAATTATTCTAATGAAAGTCTTTAATGCTCATCACAATTTAAAATATTTGAGTAACTTGTATGATTACAAGCAAGCCATCACAGTTAATGATTGAAATGACTTAGGCAGAGTTTGCTCGATTGAAAGTTAATCTTCAAAATGTTTAAAATTATACACAGTGTCTTACTCAATATTATGACTTGGAGGGTATATGGGAGTGTAAAAATAACACATCTAAACATTTAATCTTATTTTCTGTAAGATTTATAATTTAAGTATCATCCTGAGTTTGAAATGAAAAAGTATTACACAAGCATGATATCATATTTGATCAATATTTATATAAATTGGAGAATTAACACAAGTTAAAAGAGGAAATAATTTATTCTTTCTCTTTGTATACATTTGAGTGTGTGTCTACGTGTGTGTAATTTAATATTTTGAGATCTTGGAGGAAATTAATCCTCCACAGAAGAGTTTATCAAAGTTAAAAATAAATAGTTTGCTTCTTTCCATGTTGTAGGAAGTATGTGTGTGTGCTGGGAAGAGCTATGTGTGTGTAATCCTGTCAGTCGGAAAGACATGTCTGTATTAAACAGTCATAAATTGTTATGTCATTCAATTCTCGCAATAATACAAAGTCTGGATACTATTATTAAAATAACTTTACAATTTTACAATGAATTAGGTAGTACTCTTGATTCCTATATTTTCTTTAATAAGAAATTTTTTTATATAAAACAATATACTAGCTCTTAGTTTAGGCACCATTGGAACAACTGGAAATATGAGAAAATCCTTTCTGTATAGAAAATACCTGTTTCCTCTAGGGAGAGACAAATGAGTGGGCTCTTGCAATATGCCTCAAGAGGGCACAGAGGATCACACCTGTGGTCAGGATGCCTCCTTCAAGAACTGACGCACCTCAAAGAAGATGCCAGGAGTACATGGAAGTGTTGCTAGTAGACAAAGAATCAGGGCATCACTTTCCAGTATGTGTAGAACTACAGTTTATTTCTGTTAGCCAACTTTCTAAAACTGTAACAACATACTTTTTGTAATTATCTTATCCAGAGAACAGGTTCACTTTGCCCCCTGGTTTAAGAATTCTGTCCATAATTGGGCAGACCTAAGTGTCAGCCTCTGGTGGGGATGCCACACTACAGTGGTGAGGCAGGCAGGGGAGAAAAGCCCTTTGCTTCCTGGCCCACCCAAGTCCAGGGAGCCACACTGGGATCACATGACCCAAGTGACCTTGTCCTCACAGCGGCTTTAACTCCTCCCAGGAACACCACACAGTCCCACAGGCTTCTGCTGCAGGCAGCTTCCAGTGACAGCACTGCTACGTCGCTGGAAGATGGCACAAACAGAAGTGTCTTTCAATAAATGAATGGAATTTAGAGAACAGAAGTCCAATACTGAGACATGAAGCCATTCTCATTTGTACCTGAGGAAAACAACTCTATGTTAGAAGAAAATGCTTTATTTCAATAAACAAGGATTGATGAATATCACTTGTCATATTCAGTACACAAGGAGCCAATATGGTTAGAGTTATGAATAGACTGCAAAGCAGACAAGAACAGAAGAGCATATTTCCACAGCATCGTTACTTTATCTGTGCCTGAAAGTCAACATAATTTTGTTT
>PVLD010007786.1:21800-61068 GCA_004027595.1 Dinomys branickii
TGTTGAGAGGATTAATGGTCTGACCAATTTTGCATGTCTGTATATGGGTTCATATATTTACACTTCGAAGATATCAATGGATAAAGCAATAACCACTGTTGAGACCATGTCACCTTGTCTATAGATCAGTTGTGATTGTACTATTTTTTATGCTAATTGGTGTCTGTTTGTTAATATGTTTTTGTACTTTTATTTTTTTCTTAAAAATAAAAAAAAATAATTCGTTCATCAAAGAGCTGAATACATTCTAAAAGGGTCACCACATTCGTAATACAGTCAAGTGTTATATTCCAAGTGCAGAAAAACAAAGAGCACACTCTTTGTTTTAGAAAATGCACATGTTAAATTTGACACTGAAACATCATATATATCTCTGCAGCAATTTTTAAAAATCTCTGGGCTGTCAACATAAGGAAGCTGAGATCAGCTATCATTGGCAGCTGTTAGCAAATCTTGATTAAAAATTTTGGTGGTTAAAATATCTTTCTAGCTTGGTCAGTTTAAACTTTACAAAAGCCATATTTATGGGGTTAATATTTTACTGGTTTTCTAATTCACAGGTAGCTCAATATTTAATAGTTCTGAAGAAAGTCTTATAGCACATTGTCCAGTCACACATCTGATAGCTGCATTAGGTGATATGGACTGATGGTCATTTAAACTAAATCAATATTACATATTTTTCAGGGTACCAAAAATACACAAGCACAAATAAATTAAATAGTGGGACCAAGAAAAATACAAAAAACAGCAACAGAACAATAAGAAATCAAATGCTACTTTTATCCATCACCATTAAGCTTATCTCCTCAAATTCAGTCTCATCTCTCAGGACACTCATGCTTCATTCTGTGAGTCAGTTCTTCCTTCTGTTTCTGAGTCTCTCTCTCATATCAATCTATCTGAATATCATGCTTAATTTAATTTATTGAATTTCCTACATACTTCAAGTGTAGTATCTTTTATCAAAGATATAAGAATGTTGTTTAAAGATATAAACACAGGGAAGTAAATATTAAATTTAGACTTTAAACTTCTTGATGATTCACAACTTCTTTATAACAAACAGCGGGATTTCTTTAGTGCCATCTATACACACTGAATATTATCAGTTGTTGGCCTTCTCACAAATATTTCACAAGGAGAGTTGTTCCGCTGTTACAAAAGGAATTACTATTTGGATTTCAGATTTTAGTTAAATTACTAATTAGTAAGATTTTTATGGATGTCAAAATAAAATTTGTAAGTTTTATATTTAGAACTGAGAAGAGTTACATAGAGATTTAAATGTTTCCTTTCCAATTCACAAAGAAAATTGTAGTGTAAGTTAGATTTACCAAGGATTTTCATACATTAGAAAAGGTTTGAATACTCTCCTTTAACAGTATTTGTATTTTTCAAGATGCAAGAATCTACATTATAACAATACAGGATATTTGGATAAGATGTTCATGGGGAGGAATTAAGGCAATAGTAGCCCATGTTTATCCTTGAATAACCTAGCAGCTGTATTGATACAGTGAATTTTTGTATGCTCATAGATGTAACAAATCACAGATCCAAAACATCTGCAAAACTCCTGTGCTGAACAAATATACACTTATTTTCCTTACAATATGATACAAGAATTATTTGAATAGATTGAATATAGTACACGGCATTTTACATAATCTAGGTATGATTAAAGGTACATGACAAGATGCATGTGGTCATATGAAAATATTATAACACATCTTGTAGGGACTTGAGTATCCACAGATTTTAGTAACCATCTTGGAACCAGAATCTCATGGACACAGTGGAATGACTACAGGATCTACGATGCCTGCAGTCACCTTACTTAAGATGCCATAATGGGTGAACTGCATGGGAAGGTCCAGAGTGTGGTCCCTCCCATCTCAGTGTCTGAGATTCAGGTGAACAGCATGGGAAGGCCTGGAGGGCAGCCCCTACCCTCCCCACTGCCATGACTGAGGTGAACCATGCAGGAAGGTCCAGAGACCAGAGAAAAAACCAGCAACACAGTAGGGTCCAGCCTAGGGCACACAGGACGGACAGGCAGGACTAGTGGCATGGGAAACTCCAGAGCAACAATAGCAACATAAGCTGATAGGTGCTAAGTTAAGTGAACCAACACTGTCCATGGGAACAAAGAAACGTGGTACAGAAGCCGGCAGGTAGGGATGCCCCCTTTTTCTTTTTCTTCTTTTTTATTTTATTTTTTCTATCTTTTTGGTCTTTAATTTTTCTTATTTTTGCTTCTCTTCTCTAAATGGCAGGGGACAGCTCTAAACACAGAAAACTAATGCCATCCATGACACGGAGATCAAATTCAGATAATCCCTTGCACACCACTCCATTCTTGTTCTTCTGCCATCTTCTCTAGTTCTCTGAAGCTTGCACGGTCACCCTCAGTCCTCCAGCCTTCTGCTTTCTTCTCATTTATCTTTGTTTTATCCACTACCCCTCTCAAACTTCCCGATCACAGGGTAAAGCCACTCTACAAAGGGGAAACACTTCGCATACAAGCTCCCAATTTACAATATGTTCTGTTATGTAATTGTAGATTTTACTCCTATGGTTTAAGGTACAAAATAATAGTTAACATAGTTTGTCAGCTTCTAAACTGTGCTCAATGCTATTGATAATTATACTGCTTTAGCTATGATGTCATCTCTGTTGTTATCAGCTGTTCTCCCTTCTGTAACTACACTGGGAAGCTCTGGGAAAACACCCTCACCACAGCCCAGCACCAAAGGACTGGGGAGTGAGCCAAACAGACACCAACATCTGATTCTTAATTAATTAGGAAGGTAGGATCTTGAGACAGACAAACCAAGACCCTCCTACAAAAAAACGATACCCATAAAGAAAAGACTTTTCCTAGAGAGGCCTTAATACTAGTGATATAACTACCTACTATAAAAGCTTACAAGGATCAACATAGAAAACAAAATAAAAAGTTTTGAAATAGAAAACGACAAGATGCATAAGAAAAGTGCAATCTAATAAGTCCAGACCAACCAGAATAAGTGTAGGAGACAGTAAGATAGGGGAAAATGGAAGACACGCATCTAAAATTTCTGAAATGATGACAACCAAAGTAAAGAAACAAACCATGAATATACAGAGGAAATCATATCAGAAGTAATCTCTCAGGTAAAAAAAGAAATGACAACTATCATAAAGGACATGCTCAGCGAATCTATAAATTGAAAAATAGCGGATGATAGGAAAACAAAGGAGAGACGATGAAAGATCAATATAGGAAAGAAAGAGAATGTATGAAATGGATTTAGATATCCAGGAAATTAAAATGCCATTGCAGGCTAGCCAAACTGCTTGAACAAAGCTTAAGATGGACATTCAGACTCAATGACAGGATTGAGGCTAGCAATTATGAAAGGAAAGAACTCTCAAAAATAAAAAAGGATCAGGAAATAACAGTACAACAGCTGAAAGATGGTGCAAAGAAAAAGAATATAATTTTGGTACATGTCAATGGTAAAGCAGGAGTCAATACAAATAAAATAAGAAGACTATTTGCAAAAGTAACAGCAGAAAATTTCCAAACATGAGGAAAGAATCTGACATACAGAATAGTGAGGAATACAGAATACCAGTTAGCCATGATGAAAATAAAACTACACTCAGACACAGAATAATCAAGATCCCAGAAATTCAGCACAAGCAAAGAATATTAAAAGGTGTTAGAGAAAAGAAACAGACAACCTATAAAGGAAATCCCATCAAAATCATGGCCAACTTCGCACCAAAACCATCAAGAAGAGCTTGAAGTGAGGTATTTCAAGTCTTGAAAGAAAACAGTTTCCAACCCAGATTGATGTACCCTGCAAAATGATCTCTCAAAATTAATGGAGAAATAAGATATTTCTGTGACAAAGAACAATGGAATTCATGATCACCAAGCCAATCCTACAAAGAGTACTGAAATATATTCCAACAGAAATAAAAATGACCACAATTTCAAGAATAACAACAGAAAGAAACTAACAGGCAGGACAAGCAATTAAACAGAGGGAGAAAGTAGGGAACCAAGAGAAGGAAAATATCATGACAAGGAGAAGCAAATGCATATTAGTTATAACCATTAATGTAAATGTCCTCAATTCATCAATCAAAAGAAACAGACTGGCAGAGTGGATCACGATATAAAATCCAACAAAATGCTCCTGTATACAAGAAACACACTTAACTCAAAAAGATGTAAACACTGAAAGTCAAAGGATAGAAAAAAATACTCCATGCAACAAGAACCCAGAAAAATCAAGGATAGCTATTGTTTGTAGAAAATGTGGACTTCAAACCATGAAAGATCAAAAGAGATACAAAAGGTCACTACATACTTGTAAGTGGAAAACTTTGAGAGGAAGATATAACAATCATAAATATGTATGCACCAAATATAGGAGCACCCACCATATAAGACAGATATTAATATTAATAGACATGAAAAGTTAAATAAACAATAACACAATTGTAAAGGGGGAGCTTAAAATTTCACCATCACAGACAGATCAATGAGATAAAAAATCAGCAAAGAAATATCAGAACTGAACCCAATGTGTGAACAAATGAGTAGCCGTTTTTAGAGTGTTCCACCCAACAACATCAGAATACACATTTTTCACAACTGCACATGGGATATTCTCTAAAATAGATGATATACCTTCCCATTGGATATGCTTAAGTAAATGCAAAAGAATTGAAATTATCCCATGCATATTATCTGACCATAGTGCAATGAAATTGGAAATGAATGGTGAAAGAAATGGCAAAATTCCATGAACACACGGAAATTGAATAACCATGGCCCAGACAGTCAATGGTTCACAGATGAAGTTAAAGAAGAAATTTAACAATGTGTACAATTAAACAAAAATGCAGATGTAACATACGGGAACCTAGGGGACCCAGTGAAAGTAGTCCTAATGGGGAAGTTTACACTGGTGACTTCTCACATCAGGAAAACAGAATGAGCACAGGAGCAACTTAATGTTGTGCCCCAAACTATTGGAAAAAGAAGAGCAAGTCAAGAACAAAGCCCAGGGCCAGGGATATAGCCAAGGGGCACAAGTGCCTGCCTGGCAAGCACAGGTCCTGAGTTTGATTCCCAGCACGAAACCTCCCCCCAAACCCCCCAAGAACAAAGCCCAAAGAAGGGAGCAAATAATAAAGATCAGAGCAGAAATTAACACAATGTTGACCATGAAAACAATACAAAGAATTAATGAATTGAAGAGTTGGTTCTTTGAAAGAATAAAATTCATAAACACTCAGCCAATTTATCATATAAAGGAAAGACTGAAATTCACTTATTGAGCCATGAAAGGGTGAAATCACTGCAAATCCTGTGGAAATTCAGAAGATCATCAATACCTAATTAAAAAATCTTTAGTCTTATAAGATGGAAAACACAGAAGAAATGAATAGATTCCTAGATACATAGGAATTACCAAAGGTGAATCAAGAAGATACAAAAATTCTGAAGAACCAAATATCATTTAATGAAATTGAAAAGATAATTAAATCTTAATAAGAAAGAAAACCCCAGGTCCTAATGGATTTATTGTTGAATTCTACAAGAAATTTAGAGAAGATTTAATGGCAATATTCCTCAAGCTTCTTAATGAAATTGAAAGAGAAGCAATATTGCCTAACTCATTCCTGGAGACAAGTATTACACTGATACCAAAGCCAGAGAAAGACCCAATCAAAAACAGAACGACATGACAATCTTCCTAATGAACATAGATGCAAAAATCCTCAATGATGCTAGAAAACAGAACGCAGCAAATCATCAAAAAATTATATACCACGTAGAGGAGGGATTCAATCAGTGGAGGTAGGGATGGTTCAACATACACAAATGACTAAATGTAACCCACCATATCAGCAAAACCAAAGACAAAAATCACAAGGATGTCCACTATCAACATTCCTATTCAGTATGGTTCTGGCAACACTATCCAGGGGAATTAGACAAGAGAGAGAAATAAAAGGAATAAGGACAGAAAAGGAAGAAGTTAAACTATCATTATATGCAGATGTTGTGACACTCTACAAAGAAGATCCGAAAAACTCAATCAAAAGTCTCCTAGATTTAATAACTAAATGCAGTAGCATAGCTGGATATAAAGTCAACACTCAAAAATGAATAGCATTCCTGTACACAAACGCACTGAGAGAGAAATTAGGGAAATGACACCCCTCATAAAACATGCAAAACAATGAAATACTTAGGAATCAATCTAACAAAGAAAGTAAAAGATGAATATATTGGAAAATTACAGTAATCATACAGATCTAATGTAATCCCAATCAAAATAGCATTCGCATACCTCACAGATCTAGAGAAAATATTCCTAAATTTCATTTGCAACCAGAAAAGACCGAGAACAGCAAAAGCAATTCTGGGCAACAAAGGCAAGGCAGAAGGCATCACAATCCCTGATTTGAAATTATACTTCAAAGCTACTGTGATAAAAATCAGCATGGTACTGGCAAAAAAACCAGACCTGAGAACCAGCAGAACAGAATACAAGACACAGTTACAAACACATTCAACCACCATCTTTGTTTTTGTTTTTCTTAGATTAATTACATTTATTTACAGTCTTCACTTTACCAGCAGTGCAGCTTAAAATTGCTGTTATCTTTTTAAATCAATTCTGAAATTGATAGTACTGATCAAATAGCAGCTGTGATGTAATTTCAAGAAAACCTTTAAGTTCAAAGAAGCAGCCCCAGCATACAGGCCAGCAAAGGCTGGTAAGCAATAGTATGCTAATATGGGCAGTGTGAACAAGCTGTTTGTATACAGAGCTTATCCTTCAATAAGAGCCACAGACCTCATGATCTGTAGTTGTGTCAGAAGGGATGAGATGGCAGTGCTATTGCTTAGATGGTAACTTTTGAGCGATGCACTGATAGATGGCTTAGTAAATAGCATATTAGGAACTTGATCTAAAGTCAGTGTTCTTTTTAAAAGATAAACAAAACATATTAACAAACAAACAGACATAAACAAAACAACACCCAAACAATAGGAGCAATACAGAGTTTCAGACAAGGTAATACAAAATTAACAATAGATATTGTATTACATTTTTAAAATTTATTTTAAAAATAAAAGAAGGAAAACATATTAATAGACATCCATTTACAAAATAGCATAAGAACAATACAAGCAATACAGAGTTACAGACAAAGTAGTAGGAAGTTATCAGTGGTTGTTGTATTGCATATTGATATTTTCAAAGTGGTTTCTCAGGAGAACAAATAGAGATATGCAAGATTGATCAAATAATTAATCATTAACTTTTCCTTTCAGTAAAGCGATAAGGTCAGTCGTTCAACTCTCTTAGCTATCCTGTATATACATACATACATAATTTCCCTTTATAGTACATAATTTCCCTTTCTTTCCTTTCTATTTCACTCACCCCAGTTGCTCTTTACTTTTGATCATGTTCCTTTCATTTCGCAATGTCTGTCATATCTCCTAATTTTTATTCACTCTTTCAGGTTCTTACACTAGTGAGACAATATGTTGCTAAATAATCTCTCAGGCAAAAATGAAATGACAATAATACTGAAAGAATTTCTCAGCACATCTAAAGAAGAAATATATATAAAAAAATATGAACATAGGCAACAGATGGAAATGTTACATGAGCAATATGGAAATAAAGTCAGTGTTGTGCCCAGTTACTTCACAGTCCCAAATTCACCAAATGTGTATCCTCTTGTTTTCTTTGTATCATGATTAAATATTTCATTTTCAACCACCATCTTTGACAAAGGAGCCAAACATGTTCACTGGAAGAAAGATGACCTCTTTAATAAGTGGCGCTATCGCTTCTCGGCCTTTTGGCTAAGATCAAGTGTAATAAGTGGCGCTAGAAAACTGGCTCTCTATATGCCAAAGACTAAAGGTATCACTAGTCACTAAAGTCAATATGCATCAAAGATCTAAATGTTAGAACAGAAACACTAAATCTACTGGAAGAGAAAGTAGGTACAAATCTTGAAGACAAGTAGGCAGCGACTTCATGAACAATATCCAAACTTCATGGGAAATACTTCAAAGAATCAATAAGTGGGATCTCACCTTATTAAAAAGATTTGCACATCAAAAGTAATCACCAGCAGGGTGAAACGGAAAGCCACAGAGTGGTAAAAAATCTTAGCCAACTCTTCCTCCATGGACTTCTATCTAGAATATATAAAGAATTAAAAAAAATTCAGATCCCCAAATTCAAGGA
Organism: Dinomys branickii; assembly: GCA_004027595.1. Taxonomy (NCBI): domain Eukaryota; kingdom Metazoa; phylum Chordata; class Mammalia; order Rodentia; family Dinomyidae; genus Dinomys; species Dinomys branickii. Next base: position 30,089 of record PVLD010007786.1, read on the forward strand.
CCCAATCCAAAATTGGGCATCTGAGATGAATATGTGCTTCTCAGATGAAGAAATACAGACCGCAAATAAATATATGAAAAAATGTTCAACATCACTGGTCATTCAAGAAATGCACATTAAAACAACACTGAGATTCTATCTTACTCAAAAAAGAATGGCTGCTATCAGAAAATCAATGAATAACAAATTCTGGAGGGGCTGTGGAGAAAAATGAACCCTTCCCCACTGTTGGTGGGAGTATAGTCTGGTGCAACCACTGTGGAAATCAGTATAGAGATTCCTCAACAGTCTAAGATTAGAAGTCCCGTTTGACCCAGGTATTCCCCTTCTAGGTATCTTCTCTGAAATTTTAAAAACATTATACCACAGTGATATATGTGTACCCATGTTCATAAAAGCACAATTTGTAATAGTTAAATCCTGAAAATAGTTCAAATGCCCATCAACCAAGAAATGGATAAAAAAAAGTGTATTTTTTACTACTCAGCCCCAAAGAAGGATAAACTTGAGACTTTTATAGGTAAAGGGATGCAACTTGAGAACATATTCATAAGTGAAATAAATCAGACTCATATGTAAGCATTGTATTATCTTTCTTGTGTGAGATATCAAAAGAGTAAATAAGGTCTAAAATGTATATTGGATACCATAAAAAGGGAGGAAACTGTTTAAAAGGACAAAGGAACTAGGTTGGGGGTAAGGAGAAAAGAAGGAAGGGAAAAATGAAAAAAATGCAAGGTGGCTATACTATTAATGTCTCTTGGTTCATAGAAAAGGAATTTTTGTGCTAATATCATTTGGAGAATTTTTGTTCCCATATATTGTGCTCTGAGTAACTAAGGCCAGTAATATGCAATGTATTAACTATTGCTTTTATTATCTAGGCATGAATTTTTGTTTTACCTTTTTTCCATAAAATAAAAAATACAATTATCATTTACTTCTGCTTCTAGTGCACATATCTACACTCTAAACAGATGAAAAACTTGATAGGTACTTGTAAGTAACCTGACATTACAGTCCACCATCTCACTGCAGTCACTAGCCTCTTTATTGTTTATATTGCTTACACGTATAGTCATAAAAGTATTTTATAAACGTAAATTCAAAACTTTTGTAATGACTGTTATAATATACTGTAATTTGTCCTCATAATTTTGAAAAACTTTAATGTATCAGAAATTCAGTATCAATAACACAGATATTGAAGGGAAAAATCCAACTGCCTGATATGATTTTCATTCATTCATGTAAATTTACAAATTTATGGTATATGCATTTATAATTCCTCCTTTATTCTTTTTCAACAACTTTATGTGAATCCAATCTATATAATGCATTTGAAAGTAGTTTTAATAAAAGATATTACATATTAAACTAAGAAAGTGCACACGTAAAAAGGTGTGTAGTAGTTGGTATGCTTAACTAAACTATGGGTTGATGGCACACTAAATTTTAGATACAAAATGATGTCAAAATATGCAGAATATCACATTCAAGTTTGAATAGAAAACAGACTAAATCATGACTTCTACACTAACTGGTAACATGAAAGAAATTTTAAATTGTGTATCTATTCTCATATCTGCAGTATTTTTGCGTAAAATCACATTTATTACTATTTTAGAATATGAGCACCAATAATTTTTTCATTCTCTATTATATTTTCAATTTAAAACTGTTCTTGCTTACTTTTCTTGTGTTATCCGACACAGGTTAAACGCTTATTTTGTTACAGAGGGTTAAAAATGTCTGGTTTTATTATGTCAGATTTTAAAATAATGCAAGATGAGCTCATTTTGGGCCAGTGCACTACACTTTTGTTTGTGAGATGATCTATGTATTCTCCATTCACCCTCACTACTGTAGAGAGAGCATCAAAGCTTTTCTTTGTGAAAGAAAGTTTAATCCCAATGGTTTCTAACTATGTAAAACAATGTAGGAATTTATATATTCAAGTATATATTGGATATATCTATCCAAACAATCTCTACTAATTCTCAAATCTGAACAATTAACCCCCACATTAATTCAATGCATCACACATGAATTCAGTGAATCTCAAATCACATTACAATCTGATTTAGTAACTTTTACATACAGGAAACACTATTATATGTATATGTTACATCAAAATATCTCTGAATATCACAATTTCTAGACATATTATTTAAAAATATAAGTTAAAAGTTTAAAGAGAATATTTCAAGTGGAAATTCCTTACTGGTTGTTCTCAAAAAAGATATCAAGGATTGAACAATATTGTAAACCACAATTCTGTGCCTTAATCACCATTTAATTAAAAGTATTATTCAAATATGTAAGTGTATATTTTAAAATGTTTGCCATAATGTTCCATTCATTTCATGCATATGTTCATATGTGTTTCTGGCAATAATTTAAAGGAAAGTACTACTTTTAAGATGATATAAGTCTACATTTTCCTCACATAGCTAAAATTTCTCTTTTAACAGTTAGCCATACAGTAAAAAAGATGGATGCACTCCCCATAAAACCATTTACCATCTGGTGAAGCAGATACACTTAAGGACCCTTCTATAATTGTGATCAAAGAACAGCGGATCTAAGTACAGACAGAGTTTGGACTCTAAAATGATGAGTGTACAGCTGTAGTTGGTATCATTAGGGACCAATAAAATTTTTATGTTCCATTCAAATTGCGAGGACCTTTATCAAACAGAAGCTTAAATGGCTAAATAACAGAAACGATTCATTTAGCAGTTGTTTTAAATTTAAGATTGATAACAGAATTTCAAGTCATAATTAGCTTTTAACACTAAGAAGATTGTTTTCAAGTTGTCACTTCATTTTAATATTTTAAGCTTGTCCCCTTACTATAATTCCATTATTGTTGTTTTGCTTCATTTTTCTATCATCATCAATGCAGCTGAAAGCCATGGTATTCTCCTTAGCTACTAAGCCCCGGTGTCATCAGAACGCTTCCTACTCGTTCCAATTAGTAGGACAATAGAAAGAAAATCACTAAATGTCTTGCCCAAAAGAAACGAGCAGACATTCACTTTGCTTTCCTTATCAGATAATTCAAAACTCTTTCTGAACGTGGGCTGTTTACTGCAGTTTCTGGGAGCATAATTCCTCCATCGTAACATAAGGCCTATTAAAACAGAACACACGAGCTGGGCACACAGTTGACTGTTTCACAATATCAGCAATAAGCCCTTAGAAATCGCCTATCAGAATTTTCAGTGCTGTAAATTGACATCAACGATTTTCATTAACAGACTTTTTTCCTGTTCTGTAAAGATTCAGTAATCCTGGTGCTCAAGTATTTTAATTGAGTTCCAGACTGGCAGAGAAATCCAATGTTTTAACTTGGTAAACCTAACAAGAGTCAGGCTTTCTAGGTCTACACAAAAAGAGCTCAAATCTTATTCACTGTAGGAAAACAAAGGTACACATTTTATTCTCTTCCTGCCGGCTGCACTACATGACAGGAGTTGAGGCCTAGTGTACACGTCTGCACTTGGAGCTCTAACTGCAGAAGGTATCACCATTTATCTGACTGAGCATTCTGCCCAGGCGTGAGGAAATGTAAATCACAGGTGAGCGTACGGGTGAGCTCACAGTGAGACACAGAGCCCAGGTTTACTTCAGGCCTCCTGACTGCAGAGTTCCATATCTTCCCCAATTAAAATATAATGCACGAGAAAAGTAAGGACTGAAGTTTCAATTTCTGTAGCATGTGATTTCCTTCATGGTCATATATCTATAGGACCATCAATGTCCAATTTTATGTAGTATTTGAAAAGCTAAAAAACATCAAAATATACTTCTTTTCGTTATATGCATAAATTAACCTATATATTTCCTTCAAAATGTACTTGTGTACATATACACATACATGTGAATTTGTATGGTACATGTTAATACCATATTCCATATTATATATGAAATTGAAGACAAAATGTTTCTTCAAGAATGTCTATATTATTAGTACTAAATCTTTCTCAGTTCCTTCAGTACTTGCGAGAAGCAAATCAAGCTGAGCAATCATAATAGTAGCTCACGTAAGCAGAGTTTATACCATGTCACAAGCATTGCTATTTGCAAGATATATTCTTCTGAGTTCTCAGTCAGCACAGAGGTCCTATGGGGTCGATACTGTTGCTTTCTCCATTGCTCAGATTAGGACATTAAGAACAAACTGTTAAACTGCCTAAGACTCAGCTCATGGTAACAGCAGCACAACTGGACTTGTCTAGCCCCCAGGACCTGTTAACGTTACTGTGTAGCTATACTGTTTTCTATTTTCTGTTTTAAATTATAGAACAACATGTTCTTCATTGTCTACCTCTGAGTCAAACATTAATTTTTTAAAAATTATATTGCATGTCCTTTCTTAATCAGACTAGATTTTTATGACTCACATTTAACTGAGGTGCTCAGTTGAGTTGGAACAGTTGTCACATGGCTAGTGAGTACTACCAACAGAAATTGAACTCCCTCTAATTTAAGTTCAGAGGTATTTCACCTAGAGAATAATGAAGCTGAATTTACATTCAGTTTTTTAGAATTGACTTTGGCGCTCTCAGCATCATCAGCTATGGTTCTTTTCACACCAGTTGTAACTGAGATGCTATGCATGATGTGGCAGGACAGAAATATAATTTCAAGCAAAGGAAAAAATAAAATCAATGTTTAAAATATACTTAAGAGTAACATGGAAATCTGTGCCAGTCACTGTGATAAATGTGCTTTTATATCTATTGTTTCCATTACTATAGCAAAATACTTTAGCTAATTGGCACAAAAAGAGGAAAAGTTTATTTAGCTCATGGTTTGGAGGTTTCAGTCCAAAGTAGGCTGATCCTTTGGTACCTGTGACAAGACAGCACACCATGGAAGAACAATGTGACAGAACAAACTGCTTACAACTTGTCAGCCAGGAAAGCGAGGAACAGGAAAGGTTGGAGTCCCAGCCTCAGTGACCTAAGACTTCTGAGTAGACTCTACACATCAAGGTTCAATCAGTTCCCTTTAGTGCCAAAGCGAAGATAATGCTTTTAACTCCTGGACGTTCTGGGACATTCCAGAGTCCAATTACAGCAGTGTTTAATCCTCACAAATCAACTAGCATTACTTGCTCCATGTCATAATATTTTTGCATGTATTAGTTATTTACCAGGGACCACTGGCATCCAAGCATCAGAGGCAAGCATTGGCAATGCCAGAGATTCCCACCCTCTGTTTCAACCACAGGCAGAAATATGGAGGAGCGTTTCCACTGCTGTCCTTCTTGTGTTATTTTTCTTCATATACCTGATGATATTGAGCTTTATCAAAAGCACAGGACAAAAGAGAATTTCTTCAATGCAGTCTTGGACACGCACAGGCAGTATATGGGACCAGTGCATATTTAAATTACTAACCTTGCAAACATCAGTTTTGTTTCAGTATTTCTAGTATGTTGGCATTACTTTTGAACTCCAGGAGGCTTCTGAACTCTCAAAACCACTGCCAATGACTATATGAACATCTTTTGTATCTTCATCGTTTTACCACCTGAAGCATTTCATTTTTAATTAATAGTAAAAATGTTAGTATGAAACGTAAAAATTATTGCTTTATTGGTGAAAACAATTATCCTCAGCAATTCTAGTTTGAACTAATAGTGTTATTTCCAAAAAATGGTCATGCTACCCTTGGTTCTCAGGTCATTCTCTCTTTGCTTTTGTTGACCTCAACAGTGCATAATGCTTAGATAGAAATGTTAACTTAAACACTGGAGTTGTCCTCCCACCCCACACATACACACACAGTATTAATCACCTTAATGCAACTGGTAGAGGTTCATATATTTAATTTTGTTTTATATAATACTAAAAGTAGTTTTCATTCCTTAACTAATTGCAATGGTTACAATGTATACAATGGAGTTTGCATCTAATAATATGTGAACTGCAGAAACAAGTAACACAAGGAATCTTTAAAGCCTTACATTTGAGAAAGCTTAGTCTTCTAATTAGGTAATCACACATTAAGATTAATTCATAGAAACAGTCTTAAAAATTGCAAACAGATTGTGTCCAAAAGCTTAAGACCTTTTGGAACAAAAGCCATTCTACTCTGTATTTTGATATTGTTTTTCAATTCCCATCTGGAAGCAAAAGTTAATTTAAAAGAATAAATAAACCCATCATATTCTGTGAAATTTGTTAACTTTTATTTATGTGATTAAAGACGTGATTGGAATATATAATAAAGTCATTTTAAAATAGTAAATAATTTAATATATTAATATTTTGTTGTTATTACATACTACTAAAATTACCATTGCATACTACAAAGAAATACTTGAGAAAACGTCTGAGGATAGGCAGAGGAGAGAGACAGGATGAGAAGAAATGCATAAGAGTTAGTAGGAACCATGGCACTCTACTCTTGCAATTTTAAGTCTGCATATTATTACTATGTGCTACTTTTTGTTTAATTCATTCTTTCAGATATTTTTATCATTTACAATCTCAAATCTGCTAACATACATCATTAGACAGCTGCAAATCTTATACCAGCTGTAGGAAACGTCTCTCTTCCTGCCCACTCACTAGTGTGAGTAGCTAGTGCAACTTTTCTGAAATCCATTATGTGTCAGATACTGCTTATAGACTGAAGATGTAGCACTGAAAAATCAAGTAATAGCCTTCTCATGGATGTTGTTTGGATTCGGTAGCAGTGAGCGGAGAAATACAACATACGTTGACCAATAAGTAAAGCAAAGACTTGTGAACTCCTTGTAGGGAACCACATTTCTGTTGAGGGCACAATGAGCAGACTGCATGTAGTGAACACACTACAAGCAGCATCAGGAGCTTGGCCCTGATGGGAAAGTTGGCTACCGAGAGAGCTTAGAATACTGAGCCACTGAACAAGCATTCAGTGCCAAAGAGAGGATGATGGATTTTAATGGAATAGAAAATCATGTCAAAAAAGCAGGGACAGCAAAAAAAGAGGCTAGCAGGGATTCTGAGCTGGAGCAGATCCCTGACAGAGACAGCAGGGTGTGGACAGTCCGCCCTTACAGAGCTGCTGTGCATGTGCAACTGATCAGGAGTGGATAGCTGCAGTTCTTGCTGGGACACACTTGAGTAGAAAACGCAGAGTATTTTAGAAAGAGATTTATGATACTTAAACATTGTTAGGAATAGTTGTGTGGTTATCTTAATTTTAGTTCTTTGATAGACTCAGCTATTTATGACATCACTATATTGCTGAATCATTTTATTATCATCCTTTATAATACTTAAAATGTATTTTGTTTATGCTTATTAATTTCACAAAGTACTGGATATCAGTGTGGTGTTTTGTAAATGCTGTGATACACTTTGAACATATCCATCTCCCCAGCCACCTTCTCTAACATGCTCCTCCCTCTGCTCCCTTTCTCCTAAGTGTCTCCCTTTTATTTCTTGTCCTCATTTTTAGATTTTTATGGGAAAACACAGATACTTGTCTTGCTGACATGTATGCCACTTAATATGTTACTCTCCAGTATTGCCATTTCTCTAAAAATCAATTTGTTTTGAATGATACTCCCTTATAATGTAAATACACATATTTATATAAGTTACATTTGGTCTACCAATATTTACTGAGCATTTGTATTTCCTCTAGTGAGAAGTATCTGATTCACCTGGAAATTTATTGATGGGCTCTTTGGCATTGTGATGTCAAGTTTTCTTGACATTCTTCTGTAGGGACCTCTGCAGGAAGAGACAGCAATGGTCTCTCATCCTGCAGGCTCTCTCTGCGTTAGTTACTTTTCTTCTTGCACAGAATGTTTTTTAGTTGGATGAGGTCCCGTTTATTGATTCTCGATATTTTTAATGTCACAACTTTAGAATTTACCCTATGTTTTATTCCAGCAGTTTCAAAATTTCAGGTCTTATACCTAAACCTTTGATCCAATTTGAGTTGATTTTTATACAGGGTAAGGGATAGGGAGTTAGTTTCGACCTTCTATCTATGAATATCCATTTTCCCAGCACCGTATGCTAGAGGCTGCTTTTGTCCAGAGTATGTTTGGGGACCCTTTGTAAAGAGTTAGATGATGCAGTTGTGTGGGGTTCTTTTTTGCCTCCTCCACTGTATTCCACTTGTTTAAGTGTCTATTTTGCTGTATCATGAAGTTTCTTTTTCCCCTCTGGCTCTGTAATAAATTGTTTAATTGTGCATTGTGATGTCTCCAATGTTATTCCTTTTTGTTTTAGGATTCCTTTGGCAATTCTGGGTATTTTATATTTTCATATGCGTGTTAAGGTTGATTTTTCTAGTTCTGTGAAGATTACCATTAGAATTGTGATGGGAATTACAGTAAATTTATAGATCACTTTTCATAACGTGATATGGATCACATTATGAATCCATTATTACGGATCTTTTAACATTACTAATTCTGTAGATCTATAACCATAGGAGGTTTCCTCATCTTCAAATATCTTCTCAAATTCTTCTCTTCAGAGTTTCACAATTTTCGTGTGAAGCTCTTCCAACCTTTATCTCTAAGCTGTTTTCTAAGTTGCTGTGAATTTGTTTTCCTGATTTCTTGCTCAGCTAGTCCATTACTGGTTGCCGTTAACTTTTAAGACTCTGGCAGCGATATGTAACTGTCCTTGCTCACTCATCCCAGATCCTGAACTGCCATCTGAGTCCAGAGGCCAAGTATAGGTGGTCTACAAGAAGGCCAACTTAACACTAATGGGAAAACCCCTAAAAACAGTAAACAGAAATTTCTAGCAACCTTTCTGCAGCCATAGGTATTTTGAGGGAACACAGAGAAAGCTTTTGCTGTAGAGAAGAAGATAATGCATGCTAACTGAAGAGCGTGAATGAGCCAAGTGCAGGTCTTGGAAAAAAAACCTAACCAGGAGTCAAATCAGGGCCTTGGGCAGTGTCTTGGTTACTTTCTTCTCATTATTGTGACAAAATACCCAACATCCAAAGTAAAGGAAGGAAAGGTTTATTTAGCTTACAGTTTGTGGAGGTTTCAGTCCATATTCAGAAGCTGTGAGGCAGAGCGGCACATGGCAGAGGGCTACAGTTCATGGCAGGAGTACACAGCAAAAACAGCAAGAGCAAAAGGGAGGAATAGCGGCCAGCAGCCTCTTTCTCTCCCTTACATATACAAACTATCCGCCCTGCGGATATAGCTCTCACACCCATAATCCCCATATTGGATCATGAATCAGTCATAAACTCTAAAAGCCGCCCCATAACTGCATGAGGATTTGGGGGTACATGAAGACACAAACCATAGCAGGCAGGAAGGAGTTTCTTTGGGTACCTTTGGAAAAAAATATGAAGACGAAGAGCAGCAAGAACACACAGAGAGTGAGGACCAAGGGCCTCTGAGATACAGTTTCCTCATTGTCTTGGTTACTTTTTTTTTTTGCTGAGACAAAACACCCAACACCCAAAATAAAGAAAGAAAACGTTTATTTAGCTTATAGTGTGTGGAGGCCTTAGTGCATACTTGGCTGGCTTAGAGGCAGAGTGGCACATGGCAGAAGGCAAATGTTCATGGTGGCAGAGCACAGCAAAATCACCCGGAACAACAACAACAAAAATGGTGGGCAAGCAGCCTCTTTTTCTCCCTCACACTGTAAACAGGCTGCCCCCACCCAGGGGGCGTGTAGCACTTGCATAATCCCATGCTTTCCTCTTCCACAGGCTCAAGATCTATACAAAGTAAGCACCCTGGCTTCCTGCTGAGTCACTCAGCCAAATCTCTAGACTCCTCAAGTTGACACAATGTATCAACTATAACACACATCAAGTGAGATTTTTCTGAATTGTGACTAAGAGACTTACTATTGTGTTCTATATTAAAATTCATTTCAGGACTTTTGAGAAAGATACCAAATAATCTTATATGTCTGGCAAATTGAATTCAAATCCACTAAATGGATGTACATTTAGAGAAAACAGAATAAAACTGTATTTAACCAAATAAAATAAATAAATATATGACATACATTCTCTTTCACCTTTCTTTTTAAGTTTCTTTATCTAGATATGCTTTATTATGCATATCCTGATAAGCTTAGATCAGTTCCTTAAAACTTGTATTAATTTAATATTGTCACCAATCACAAACTATTTACAATACTTTGCTTTAAATCAGTAAGACTTGCACCTACCTAAAAGGCAGTCTATCTGGGTGTGGTGGCACACTCCTGTAAACTCAGCATTTGGGAGGCTGAGGCAGGAGAATTGATGTGAGTGCAAGACCATCCTGGGCTACAAAATGAGCTCAAGGCCAGCCTGAACTGCATAGCGAGACCCTGTCTCAAAAAGACAAAAAATAAAAATAAAAATAAAAATAAAAAAGGCAGTCTGTGAAACCAGCTTAATATGCAGAATTCTATGATATCTAATCTAACAAATAAGCATCCATTCATTTATATTTCCTAAATGAAAATATAGAATCTGACAGACATGATTTTAAGTGTCACTAACAGCCAAATGATGATTCTAATTTGTACAATAGTAGAGAGAGATGTTTTGTTTTGTTAATATAATTTTAAATTATCAGGCAAATTTTAAGTAACAGATGATGCTGGGTGTGGTGGGGCATGCCTGTAATCCCAGAACTCATAGAATCTGAGATAGGAGGATCATTGTCAATTTGAGAACAGCCTGAGCTACAAAGTGAGCTCAGGGCCAGCCTGAGCTACATAGCAAGACCCTGTCTCAAAATAAAAAAAAAATTAAGACAGAAAAAGAAAACAGATGAAGATAACAAGGCCAAACTTGAACACAGCCGTGGGACCACTTCTCTTTTTTTAAATCTTCACTGAATTTATCTCTTGCCAAAATGAGAGAAAGAATAAAGTATGACTCTTCTCTTTTTCTCAATAATTTCCAGGAGAATAACACTATGGGTGCCCTAATGCTAGCCTGCTCTCATACCTCCATTTTACAGCTTGCTAACTTGACTGAGATTAAGATTTTGTTAACTGCCCTATGATATTTTAATGGTGAGGTCTCTTTAATCAGAAAGGTATAGTTCTCATCCTGAAAAGAGTTGAAGGGAGACTATATCAAACATCTTTTCAAGACTTTCAATGATATTCCCTTAATAGGCATTATTACTAAAGGGTATCAAATTTCAAGCTCTAGCATTTTTTCATTGTTGTTCATTGTCTTCTTTTACTTGGATATTAGTCCTCTCTAGGTTACTTTCCTCATTTTATGTGCCACCACTTTTAACAGACTTAAAAGGCACTACTGATGAGACCACCCTTAACCTTCTATTCAGAGATAATGTTCATTTCCTTTCATCAAAAGATAATTAAAAGTCTTCCTTTTGTAATCTTCATCAAAAACCATCACACTCTTCTCATATAAATATCATTTCATTCATTTCTTCAACCACTGTCACACAGAAGCGTTATGGTTATTAAAATGTTATGTTAGAATTTTAGTAAAATGTATTTTTTAGAATGACATGAATCTTATGTATAATAACCTCAGGCTTTTATTTTAAAAATATTATTCAAAGCCAGACAGCTCAGTAGTAAAAATGATCCCATTGAATTTGAGCCCAAATAAAACATAAAATTTTCAATGATGCTCATGGAGAATTTCGGGTGATTAATTTTAAGCAGTAAGTCTCTCTTGGGGAAATACTTTATAAATTTCCCCGAGTGAATGTTATCCATTTTTCTCCAAATACATGGATGAATCACTAAAGGCAAAAGTCAGACACTGCATGGCCTTGAGCACTGCAGTGAGTCCACACTGTGCTCTCTGTTGTATCCAGGAGTTCTCCTGCGCTCTCCAAAGTCTTTAATGTATTTCAGTGATACCATAGCAAAAGGTGAAAACCAAAGTTATGAAAATGATAGAAATGTGTCCCTAAAAAACTCAATCCCAACTAGTGAGAAAAAACATTGCAGAAAACAAAATGTCTTTATAATCTAAAATACTTTAAGATAGCCTTACATCGAGTAAGATGTCATTTTAATAAAGTCTCAAATTTGAAAATCTTACATACTTTTTCCTCAATGTTAGGACTCCTTGGTGTGATAACTTAGAGATTCACAAGGAAAGAAAATTCTAATGATTTTTGGCCCCTTCTAGGTCACAGGCCTCTGCACTTAAAAATAAAACCATGAACATGCAGGCACAAACTGTGAATGTGATGATTTTTTGTCTTTAAACACAACTAAGAATCTAGAGGATCATTTCTTAGGGTGGATCACAGTTTCAGTTAGTCATTTCCTCACTTCATGATTATACATTGGAAGTGTTAGTTTATCAAGACCTCATCCCATTACTAGTGAGAACTGAGAACTGATTTGTGAAATACTCTGTTGTATTTCCTCAGAATATGGAAGTTTATCACTAAAGCTTTAATTTATTCTACATAATTTAAACAAGGCATTACCACTCCTACTCATTTTATATGAAAACCTTTTCTGAAATTTACACATTTATTTATGTCTTTTAAAGCATAGGATTTGTGGGGCTGGAGATATAGCTCAGTGGAATAAACACCTGCCTGGCAAGCGCAAGGTCCTGAGTTTTATCTCTGGTACCAAAAAATATATAAATAAATAAATAAAGCACAGGACTTGCTTGAATTTTATCAGAAACAACCAGAAAAATTACTTATATTGTGGAAGAACAACAGCAAATATTCAAAACATTAAGCACAAAAAATGCTACACAAAATGCACACTCATTTTACTCAATAAATAAAATTATTAAAAGTTATAGTGATAGATATTAATCCAGTAAAATAACTCGGTGTGAAGGCAAGTCTGAAAGTGAACTGATTGAAGCAGAATGACAACACAGGTCATTGTTTTGTTACATTTTGGAAGATAAAAATAAACTATAACAGAATTTTTATACTAAATTTAAAATTTTGATACCAATAGATGTGCATATATGTATGCATACATTTCTAAGTTTCTATTTCTGAATTAAATATTGCCTTTATCTCAAAACTAATTAAAAATTTAAAGGTTGTATTGTAACCAATGCGATGCAAAAAATTAACTTTTTAATAAGTGAAAGTAGAAATATTATAATTTTGTTAAAAAATTTCATTTTATCGAAAAAAGAAAGTTCTTTAAAAAGTTTTTAATAACAATATCTGGACAATTGCTATAGACAACCCGGATATACAGGAGTATCTTTGACTGATGACAGGAACATTGACAATTCAGCCGCATGTACGAGAGGTGGAGTTTGGACAAAAGTAATACAACCTTATGTGTTCACTTGATACTAGTTACATCACAGACACCATAGCTCCAGAAACCCACGTAAATGGCCTCTTCTAATTATATAAAGTGAATAAGCCTCTAATATAATAAAGATTATGACCAAAATTTATCATTCTGATTGGCTTAAAAAAATCAAACAACAAACAAAAAAGTCCCTAACCCTACCCTAACTCTGACCATGACCCTAACCCTAAACCTAATCCCTAACCCACAACTCCTGAACCATAACCCTAACCTTAACCCCTAATCTCTAACCCTAACCAAGAGAAGCCTGAAGGACATGCATTTATGCCCTGGATGCTGAGGCAGCAAACTGCAGCCCACAGAAGGGGAAGAGGAAACACCCCGCTGTGACAAAGGTTCTTCCGACCTATGGTGCTGCTGACTCTGGAAGCTCCTTGAAGAGCCTCTTTTAGACAGAAGTATTTTAATCTAGGATTTTTACATCTCAACTCTGAAGCTACAGCCCCACATTTTCAAACTTGTGAAGACTTTTCAAAATCAGATTCCCAAATTCTCAATTCAGTATAAAACAAATATATTTCATGACAGAAGGTTAGAAGACAGACAGGTGTGTCTGAGGAATATCCATATTTGAGGTCCTCCAAAAAAATTACAAGAAACCAGCCAGATCGCTTCTTGGCCTTTTGGTTAAGATCAAGTGAAGAAACCAGCCAGACTCCAGCCCCACCCATCCTTACCAATGTCACCAATACAGTGTGAACCATATTTTTTTCTATGCTAGTTGTCAGAGGTTGGATGACGTAAAGACATCATACCAATCTCCAGGAGTACAAAAGCAGGCAGCAAGGCAAAGGGATTCAAGTTTAGTTTGGGGAAAAGAAGATCAAGTTTTGACCTAGCGAGCAGCTGCTCAAACTGACCTATTTGCTTTCATTTAATTAGAATTAATGTGGGAAAAAATATTGCTTTTTAAGTATGTAGAGTTTGGCCCTCCTGAGTTTTAAGAACGGGGTCCAGAGCCTGGCTGTGCGTGCGGTTGCTCTGTGGCCTCTTGCAGAAGTGGCTTTGGGCTGGCATCCTGCTGCGAGCATTGGCTGCAATTTGTATCTGCAGCCTCTCTCTGGGTTCCCAGGATGAAGGCTTTGGTCCCAGACCATAGAAATACTGGGCAGTGGCAGAATCTTGAAGCTGTGGCCCAGTAGGACGTCAGGTCACTGGGCCCTGGGGTCTGCTCTCACGGGGATTCAGGGTCCTGCCCAATTCTCTTTCCTCTTTCTTTCCCCACCAGGTGCTCCCTGCTCAGCCTTGTATCCTGAACTGCACAGGCCTAAACAACACACCAGGGGACTCAAACACCTGCAATCAGGAGCCCACACAAACCCCTCTGCAATGTTGATTTGCTCAGGTATTTTATCACAGTGATAGAAAGCTAATACAGTGTCTCTCCTTCCAAACATGGGAGGGAAAAGGAGTAGCCCCTGTTTGGAGAGAGGAAGACCGAATCAGGAGAGAGGCAGTGTGAAACCTATTCTTTCTTCCAGTAGCAGAGGCAAGGCTCTGAAAGCACATTTTATCAGCCTGTAAAACAACCTGGAATCAAATGCTGCAGCTGTGCTCATAAAATAATGTCTAGATAAGACTTGTATTTATCTATCTACTCTGTGAGTACCCTGATGATAAAACAATTAAAATTACACAGAAAGGGTACAGCATAACATATGCCCTTTTACACATGTATAGACATAGTTAAATGAACCTGCTCTCTAAATCTGCTCCTTCTAGAGGATGTAGACACAGCAGTGACAAATTCTTAAGGAGTCGATGTGCATGTTTACTATGGAGTTAATGAACAAAGCTGTTGCTGTGTCACAGACTAGATATTTTTGAGCTGTGTAGCATGTGCCAATGTGTCATGTAAATGTTTTCACTTGGTAAAATCTTTAAGGGCCAAAACATGTGCTATGTTATGCGGGCATATTTTTCTCCAGCATTTGAAAGAAATTTTGACACAAATTTAATTAAAAACCCAAATTCCACTCATGTTTTGTAGACTGTCATCACAGCTAAATGCCACAGTTATTATTCTGAATCTTGAAAAACATCCCTTTGAAATCTGTGTTAATATCTCATGAGAAGTGCCACTGCTGTGAGCCTAGGTGTACCTTTCATGTGAAAGTACTAGTAATGATTTAATTGCCTTTCCTACTTAACTAACCATTTTAAAAATAGGTATAATGACAAATAAAAGAACTAGTGGGTTTCGATATAGCACAAGAGCACCTGCAAGCTGTGCGCCAGGGCCCGCCTCTGTGGGTGAGGGAGTCAGTGAAGGCATAAGGACAACGTGGGTGCAGTGCGAATGAGCAATTACAAATTATTTGTTTTTAGCAGTTACAAATGTTTCCTTTTTTGCTGTGTCATGTTCATAAAAGATCTACTATGTCATCTTCACAGCAAATATTTTTATTAGTAAAGTTTGCAGTTCATGTAGCTTACAGTTATCCTAGGCAGTGGTTATATGTGCATATTACAGCACATTTCTTTCTTTTTAATCCCTTTCCCTTCCCTCCACTTCTTCCCTCCTACTCCAGTTCCCTGGCCCCTTTCCCATCCTTGCTGATATTATTTCTCTCGGCTCATGTTATGGCTTACACTGTTTATATTAAATGGGGTGAAATTAAGTTCCTGTACATGGCACATCTTTATTCCTCTCATTTCCCCTTCCCTTCCTGCTCACTCCTCATCCTGTTCCCTTGGACCACTTCTCTATTGGAAGAGATCCAGCCTTGTCCCTTTCTATCCATCCTTTATCATTGTCTTTGTATGTACTTTGTACTTTGTCTCACTCAAAGGAGAGATACTATATGATATTTAAGCTTGTGTGTCTGATTTATTTCACTTAACATTATATTTACCAGGTGCAATCATTTTTCATCAAAGGTCTCAAGTGTGTCATTCTTTATAGTCACGTAATATTCCATTATACATAGCTACTACATTTTCTTTATCCAATCATCTGTTGATGGGTAGACAGGATGCTTCCAGGATTTAGCTATTATGAGTTATGCTGCTATAAATACTGCTATGCCTGTATTGTTGTACTATGATGACTTAAGCTCTTTGGGGAAGATACCAAGCAGGGGGAAAGCTGAATCATATGGAAATTATAATTTCAGTTCGTTGAGAAACTCCACTAAAAATGTTTTTTATCCTCTACAATATTTACACTACTCCAAGTCAGCTTCTCATCACATGGGATTCCTTAATTTTCTAACATACACATGAACTCCTCAATATTACAGGGCTACCATCGCTTACCCACTTGAGCATCAAGGCAAGCAGGGGATCAGTATCCTAGCTTCCCAGTGTAAGATTAATAAGGTTGAAGACATGCATTCTTATTCAGGATCATAGCTTCCTGATTAAGACAATATGCAATGACCACCAAAGCTGCAGGAAGTTCACATGCAAAATGAAGGGTGTCATTAATTAACCATACATCACATATTCTTGTTTTATTCATTTAATCATTTTCTTGCTGTTATGGTTGATAACGCTGTGTCAACTTGGGGAGTCTAAAGGTTTGGCTGAGTGACTCAGTAGGAAGCCAAGGTGCTTACTTTGTAATATCCTGAGCCTGTGGAAGAAGAAGGCATGGAGACTGTGAGAGGTACACACCCCCTGGGTAGGGGTAGCCTATTTACAATATAAGGTAGGGAACGAGGCTGCTTCCCCGCCATTCCTCCCTTTTGCTCTGGTTGTTTTTGCTGTGCTCTGCTGCCATGAACGTTTGTCCTCTGCTACGTGTCACTCTGTCTCAGAAGCAGTCAAGTATGGACTGAAACCTCCACAAACTAAATTACATAAACCTTTCCTTCCTTTATTTTGGGCATTGTGTATTTTGTCTTAGCAACGAGAGAAAAGTAACCAAGACACTTGCTAAATATGCTTTCCTTGGGTTCTTCATCCTTTTTTGGATTTGAACCTCATACTAATAATAAACTGTCAATAGAAAAAAGTGAATTTCTACAAAAAGTGACTAAACAATCATGGCATACACACACACACATATATACATATATACATATATATATGCATACACACACACACATATATATGTATGCATGTATTACAGGAAATTATTTTACTTGCACAAAATTTAGAGATTTGTTTTCACATAGAATGATCTCAAAGTTCCTGAGTATCAGGAACTTAGTCTAATCTACAAGAATTCAACACTCCTGAATTGTGGAAAAATAATTGTCAATTAATTGAGTCATTTAGAAAATCATCCACACCTCAGTGACAAAACTAACAGCTATATGTTACTTAATCTTATAAACCTTAAGATTAATAAGTGGTTATCATTAAAGAGTTAAAAAATCATATTTGCTCATGCATAGCTGTTCATGATATATATATTCATATGTTTCATTTTTATTGATGCACGAATTACCTGAAATCATTTTGACAACCAGGTAGCATTTTGAACATTTATAAAATTTATCAAGGATAAGTGATATCCTTCCTTTCAATAAATTAAATGTAATGAATTTAAATATACACAAAATAAACCAGGTTTAACTCTAGAAATCTTAGGTAGAAAATGTTTCACCTGCCTCAAACTTCCAAATAATTTTCTTAACTAAGTAAAGCAGCTGCACTTCTCAATGTGTAACCTTAGCAAGAAGCTTCCTTCACATGCTGATTCACATCACATCTACAGGAATAATGGCATAGCAAAATTTCATTAGCTGGATTTCAAGATAATTGTCCATTTGTATCCTGCTTTGGAGTTACTTGGCAATGGTCCTTTTGGCTTTCACTGGACAAATTTTGTAAATTTTTTCCTAAGCTCACCACAGTTACTGCTCATAGTTATAAACTCCATTAACAGGAAACAGCTACTGGAAATCTATACACTGTCCAAACACCTAGGAAAGGGGTGGACTGGTTTACTGTTGTAAACAAATATCATCATACATGATTTTAGCTCGGAGGCACAAGCTTACCTGAAGTATCACACCAGCATTAGGGAATTATGCCAGAACCTGGGATAATCCACTTCAGGGATGACTGGGGAGTCTGCTTTGGTCTCACGGCTCTGTGATTATCCACAAGGCTACATCTCTAGAACTCCCAGGGTACCAGAAACCACAGAAAGTCCAAAGCCCTAGCCCTAACATATACATGTGCCTAAGTTTAATTTTAAACTAGGTACTCTCAGTGGTACGTACCAATAACTAACAAAGTAGAGTGATTGCAACGATGGGCTGTGTGTGCAAAGGCTCTGCTGCTAGCCTGTCTCCCTCTGAGCTCTCCTCCACTCCCTTGCCCTGAAACTGCCTCCTTTTCTATTTCTTATTCTAATCCCTCTCTCATCCCTAATAACACACATATCCTGGATATTTGCTCTTTTTCAGAGTAAAATCTTGCCACGATCTTTCTCTCTCCTTTCCTCAGTTTCTGTTTCCTATTTCACCCACTCTTGCCCGAGTCAACTGTGGCCTTACCTTCACTGATCAGTGCTTATTTCCTAATCTTCACCGCACTTGCCTCTTGCAATGTGTAATTCAGCTCATTGTCCTCCTTACAGTTCATATTCATCTCTGTGTATCTGCCCTCTTCACTTCCATCTTGCCTCACTAGTGAGGATGCAGCTGTCTCCCTTGCTTGCTCCTCCTTGGCTCTGACCTCTGAAGGATGGAACACACAGTTCTTTCCTTGGCTTTCTTTGCTAATGTGCACTCATTCTTGGCTTCCTTTCAGCCATTTGTGCCCCTTGGTTTTGACCCTCCTCCTATTAAGAACCTGTAATTCCTAACTGTGCAGGTCCTGGGCCTAGTTGCTGTCCAGAACCAGGCCCAGCTGCAAAACTGGTATTTACTTTGGGTGGCTTTAAAAGAATTCAAGCTCAATTCACCTTAAATGTTTGTATACAGGCCCATACACTCTCCTTACATGCATTTGCTACCTGTGGCCACAATATTCCATGGTTCAGTGACAAATCCTGTCATTTTATGCTTAGTTAATTTCTTTAATTATTTAAAACTCCATATCCAACCCATAACAAAATTTTCTGGGCAGTCTGAAAACTTTTGCCAGTTACTCTTCTGTCATTTTAAATGAAATCATGGCACTATTTCTATTTTCTTCTGGCAACCACAGCACCATCTTAATTGAGCTCCACACTTCTGCTTGCTGCTCTCAACTGATGAGCTCTAATCTAATCTAAACATAGGAACCTTCAAGCCCATCCTTATTAAATCTTTCTATTTAACTGGCTTATAAGTGAAATCATTTTACTTGCTATTCTATAAATCACCCAGATTCTTAATTTTTTATTCCGACATCAAATGGAAATTATGATTTTGTGGGCTTCTGTGTCTGTATCCTCCTCTTTCACCTAGTAGCAGTGAAGTTGCTCTTCTGAGTTTTTTTTGCTGCTGTTTGTTTGTTTCAGATAGGGTTGCACTGTATAGTTCATGCTGGCCTTGAACTCACTATGTAGCCCAGACTGGCCTTGAACTCACAGTGATCCTGACTCAGCTTCTCCAAGTGCCAGGATTACAGGTGTGTGCCACTACATCAGGCCAAAGTTGCTCTTCTGATAGCAAATGTCATCACTAGTATATTTCCACATATTTTTATAGGTTTCTAAATCATAGAATTACAATCAAATTAATGACAATCTCAAAAATACCTATCTGGATATAACTAATTCTGAGTAATTGAGAAAGAAACTTGGGAAATACAGCTTTCAATTAAAATTGTAGTTTTAATTTCTAATTGCAGTGTTAGTTTTAAATTACATTTGGATACAATCAGTAATTATAATATATATGTTATGGTTTTGAACTAAGACAAACTGATTTCGTATCACTGAATCGAACCAATTCAAACTCTTATTAGTTGATTTGAAGATCTTTGTACACTTCTCATAAGCAGTATCTAAAGATCAACAGTGCTAATTATCCATGTACTTCCTTTATGCTCAAAAATGCCTAATCTCCAATATTTAACATAATTCTGACCAAATCTTTTCCCATATAACTGACTGAGGAATAATATGTAAAGCTTTTCACTTTTCCAACTTGGCTTAAAAATGTACCATTAATGAATTTTAAAAATATCTCAAATATCACTGGATATCTTTCTTGAAAGGAAATTTTAAAAGAAATGCAATGTATATTAATAGAGAAAATTTCAATGCATTTTCCAGAACATTTTATCTCCAATTACATATGCTGAGTGCAATCAATAAGAAGTTTTCAAATGCAGTAGTTACAGATGTTTTATATTCAGCGTATTGAAAACTTGGATTCTGAAAAAAGGAGTAAATCACAGTGTCCATGAGAAGTAATGACTGGTACAATGGTTGAAAATCCTTAAGGCAAAAGAAAAATTATTTAAACTAATGAAATAGTCTGTTTATCATTTTAGAACATTATGCACATAGCTTTTAATGGAAAACAAATACATCCATAGAAAACATGAAATAACATAGCCTACTCACTCTACAACTACAACTAAGAAAAATGATAAGGTATCATTTGATTTGTTAAAAAAAGACTAAATACTCAAAAGTTAAATTTAATTTCAATATGTTAGAGAGAAAAATTTGACAGAAATTAACTGTAACAATGAATACACTGGTTGAATTGTAAAATTATGGGGGGGATAAGAGAAGGATAAAGTAGTGCATTATTAATTTAATAGACGTTCTATTGCCAACAAAAGCAAAATTAAATAATCATTAAGAAAAAGGTTCCCAAAAAGCAAAAGTTTTTCAAATATCAATCAATAACATACACATTTCCAAAGTTGTTTTTTCTTTAAATATACTTTTCTAAAATCAGAACAAAAGACTATCATCAATCAGTCTACTATACATTGGCAGGCAAATCAGCTCTATGATAATCTTACCAGGTGCAATGATTTAAGTTGATTTAAAACTAAAAAGGGTATAACTTCACAAATTCAAGTCTTAAATTTTATTAAAATAAGAAAAACAGTTATAGTTCATCTTAAGCCCTCAGGTTACCTATCATAGTGTTCTTTATTCAATTGGCCAAGAACTGTGCTAGATGCATGATTTGATTTTTGTGACATCCACAGAGGACAAGTGTCTCCAACGAATGTCAAATATTCACAGTGGAGTCCCTGTGAAAGGTGAAACTTTTGGACCATGATCACAGAAAAGTTATGAAAGGAATGAAGACTGGCACAGAGAACTCGGAGACCTGTTCTGCAGGAGGAACTGAGAGCCTGAGCTCCCTTACCAGGTCAGCACTGACCACTGTGAGCATGTGACAGATCATCCGGGATGGGAGGGAAAGAGATAGAAGGATGTAATTAGGATGTGTGAGGTACAGGTACCAACTCCACACAAGGAACGCCAACATTATGTGCTTCAAACATGTAGTAATAAGATTGGTAAGAAAAACCCCTAGTCCTTTTACCTTTTGTAGTACCAGCTTGATGTAATGAGGACTTAATAATACAATATTTGTGAAAGTGATTTAAAATGAATAATGTGCAGTTTATTGTGATAGTATTGCTGGCATCTGCCCTTCCCCTCATGCTGCCCTCGCTCTCTTGTTCTCCATATCTTCATGCTGCATAGAAATCAAACCCAGAGCCTCACACATGCCAGGCAAGTGCTCTATCACTGAGCTATACCCCAAGACCTGAGGACACTTCTGATGACACTTGTTGAGTAGTGTGAATCTAGTCACCACATAAAAGACTATTTAACCTAAGTATAGTCATCCATTGAGATCATTTCTCATATTATAGATTATATCTCAGTCATCTATGGCATATTTAACAAAGTCATCTATGATTTATTTAATACATAAAACATGGTGAAGTTAGCAAATATTTTAGAGTCTTCAATCCAGTGGGGGAGGGGCTTTTAGATATGATTTTAGGATCAAGTGGGGACCATGTAATGTACATATTACAAGGCACCTCAGGTTTGTCTGGAACTGGGTACAATCTATGATTTTTTTTGTTTCTTCTAATTCATGTAGAAAAAAGGCAACAAAATGTTTGATTAAATATTAAATTCAAAGCTCTTTATAAAAATGAAACGATTTAATTGATTTCATATTGCCCAAGTCACAAAATTGTAACATAGATTCACCTTAAAGGATTAACCAAACTGGTTTGGTACATACTCAGAGGTGCTGCAGCGTCAGATGTTAGAATTCTGGCCTTGAAGGACTGAAACTACACTCATCACTGTTGAAAGTATCAACTAGAGCTTTCAACTGAGTAATACTAACTAAAACCGAAACAGAACAAGAGAACTAGGGTTATTTTTCAAAGCTTATTTATTTATATTTTTATTTTTCTTTAAATAGTAGAATGAAGGCACTTAAGACATAAAAAATCAATATATAAAACTTGTGATTTTGCACATATTTACTGATAGATTTCCCAATGTCATTGACAAGCCCAATTCACATAGTCTAATATCTACAATTCCCTTCTTTAAAAAGACAAGTTTTAAAAAACATTAAAAATGGAATATGAATGCCTCCTTCAACTATGTTTAGTGTCAAATCTGATTCAAATAGTGCACAGACAGCTGTAACAACCATATTTCCCAAGTTGTTGTTTGCGACACCCATTTAAGTGCACAGAACATTTGCTTTTATGGCAGTTTCATTCTTGGCATGGTAAATGGCAAGAGTTTCTGTTGAACTGACTTTCTCATAAAAAGGTTTAATTCCCTCTTCATTTTCTCATAGGTTATATGTTGAGGTTTCTTACCCCAGCTAACATCTGTGCTCTGAGTAAGTAAATTCTGTTGTGTTTGGCAGGCTGATGTGATGTCAGGGTAAGAGGAAATTGTACTTGGTGTAAGTGTTGATGTGAATTTCAGCAGTTAAAAAGATTTTTGCTGGAGAACTGACTTCAAGGCCAAATTCTCTTATAGAAATAAATAGTTAAGTATAGTATAAAAATAGGATGATTTATGTTATGCTGTACATCACTACAAAGTATTTGATGCTAACAAACAAATGCTACAGTATTCTATATCCTACAGCTATGTATCTCATGATCAAATCAATGTAAGTGGAAATAAGGGAAATATTGTATCTACAGATACATTATTGAATCTATAGGTCTACAAGTCATACATCATTAAAGAAAATTCTTAGGAGGCATTTTAATTTTTAGTACAAATCAGAAGATAATATGTAGTACTTGTAATATACAAAATATTTCAACATAGAGATATAGATGTGTCTCTCCTGGATTTTGATATAAAATTGATGAATCAGTGAATATGGTTATACAATCTATTTTAGTATTTTACACATTAATGTCAAACATATATCAGATGTTAAACAAATGGGGTTTACTTTAAAGTGCAAATAAGTGTTACTTTCTTTAAAACTTTTAAAATATTTTCTAATAATCTTCATTTGTAGTAAATTTTTATTATTATTTTGAGATAATTGTAAATTTACATGTGTTTGTAAGACATATTACAGAGATCCTAGGGACTCTAACCCAGTGTCTCCCAAGGGTAACATTTTTCAAAACTAGAGGACATTTCAAACCCAGGACATTGAATTCACTAGTTTTTCTGTTTTATTTTCACTCATTTGTGCATGTGTGTATGTAGTTTTACTCAACTTCACCACATAAATCTGTGTAGTTAGAAAGCAACAAAGAGCTACAGAAAAATAAAGAACTGCAAATATTTTAAACAAGTTGTAAGGTACTAGTAATTTTTTAAAGTGAGGGTCAATAAGCTTTATATGGAAAGATTTAGATGAAAACATTTGTGCTTTGTCTACCATGAGATCTCCCAAGTGTAGCACTCAACTGTCCCTTTATAATGCAATAGCACTAAACAGCTGGGTGAAACTGTGGTCCACCAAAAAAAGAAAAAATAAGAAAAGACTACATTTAGTAAAATAAATAAATAAATGAAAAAGACTGATCTGGGTTTGGTTAATAGGTTCTTGTTTGATGATCTGCAACCTAAGGTTTTCACAAACACCTCTAATTAGTTCCAAAGTAGCAAAGTGTTTTCTGTTTGATCGGTTTTGTTTTTCTATCGAACAATATCTAATTACTATAAGGCTTTGCAGTTATTGGATTTAATATTTTGGTTTGTTTCTTCCATTGGACCATTAAAGGGAACAACATAAATTCCTTAAAAGTCACAGAAAATAATGCCCTGTCACAGAATTAACTTTAGTCATGACAATAATGTCAGGCCTTCAGCTTTACAGAACCTTCTTTTACATCCCAAATGTAGCCAAAGGCACAATAATCAGACAGTTGGTGTTGTCCTATGTTATTTATTCCTTTCATGCTAAAATAATTTCATGTGTTTCCTGGTTCTTAGGTACAACAGCCAAACAAATAAAAGGAAAATTCACAATTCCTGTGACTTGGAAAACATTCTAACCCATGGTAAAAAATCCAGATAATATAAATAAATTTTCATATTATGTGAGATGGGAGAGTATCTTGATGCAAACACAAATCTAAAAATTATGCTTAGGGTAAGCCTGAAGGGTAAAATGTTTAAATCATTGATTTTTGAAAGAAATCCAGAAAGAAGATAATGTATCTCATTTTTCGTCTATTTCATACCAATACATATGTGATGTATGTGTGTACATTAGGAGAGAGTGAGACAGAGTGTGATCATGTATGCCTAAGTACCCAGCTATAACATAACATCAACTGCACCAGACTACTTTCCCACTGTATTTAATGTCATGTACTTTCACATAAATGATTACTGGGTATTAGGTGAATATGACCTTAGCATATGATTCTATGTTACTATGCTCACCTTAGTACATACTATTTACTCAATGTTATTGTATCATGCATCAGTTGAACAATTTTAATTGTACCACCTCAGCTCAAAATTATAGAAAACTACTCTGTAAGCATCAGAGTGCAATAAAAATAGAACATATTTTAAATATAAATGAAATATATTTGCTAGAAAAGCAGAATGAACTACATTTGAAAGCAAAGAATTTGCTACTTTTTGGTAAAAGAAGGTAATGTAGTATGAAAACATTCTCTGAATGTACAACATAATTCTCTATGTAAATGAACATAATTTTACATCAGTTATGTGGAGCATCTCATAGCCATACTGACTATAATGCATTGTGTTTTACATCATTCAAAAAGCCCCGTGCATCATTTCTATCATCATGGATATATTTTTGCCAGTATTGAAAAATAATTTTTCATCTTTACCAAAATATGTGGTATCTCAGTTCAAAAACAATTCTTTCCATGATTCTGGTTGCAAACTAAATTGGACAAGAACTGAAACAAATTTCCCTGTAAGGTCAACATTGAACCTAACCCCTGAATTTCATTCAAATTGTCAAGTTCAGGTGGTGACCAGAATTTTGGAAATAACTAAGTTCATTGATTGAGGTGCCACTGTAACTGAGCAAATGTAGTATAATAACCATTTTTCAACCATAAATTTAATAATAAACCATCACAGAATATTTTAAATATAAAGCCACTTAAAGAACACTTTGAGAAATTGGATATTAGAACCCAAGGCTAGCAATTGGGTTGATCACTGACCTTCTAGGGTGCTGGAACTTTTATATAATTAGCTTTAGAACTTCAGAATAGGTCATAACTATTAATAAGAAAATATGCTTGCCAACATAAACAATGGATTTATAAATACTCTTAAAAACCACTTGATAATCTATTTACAAAATATGTTAAAATATGTATCAAACTTTGCCAGAAGAAACTTTCAATAGAACTTATTTCAAGTACATTTTAATACTTTAAATTTCCTATGCACTGTGTTGTCAACTCAGATTCACTGCCCAAATTTGATATGCACTCTTGCCAGTTATTTCAGTGGGCAGTTACAGCTCCTGTGTAACCTGGATAACATGGTGTGCACGGAAACTATCACTTCTAATCAGGAAGAAGGGGGATATTATCACAGCACGGCTTTGGCAGTCTCTTCTCTCTCATGCCACGCCAGGTGCTTTTCACCTGGGGATTTGGCCTGGAGACTGAACTGGCCACTCTGTATCCCTGGGAAAAGCAGGACTGGGAAGCCGCATCGTGCAGTGCCCACAGCTATACTAAATTCTGAGTCATACTTTGGCTAGCTTTTTCCTCAGGGCTGAATATCACAATTATATCCTTGTACACTTTCATGCACTGCTGCTTCTTGGTATAACCTTATTGTTTTCCTTTGCTGATGTTAGATATTTGCTGATATAAAACTATTCTAAAGTTGGAACATATGTGAACAAGCAGAGAGTAGGGAGGAAACAGGAAGTGGCCCCTCAGGTTCACCCTGTTTGTTTTTACCTCTGAAGAAGCAGTCTTCATTGTGGACAATGGTAATCTTCTGTCTCTTGAGGCAGGCAGCTCTGTGCGCTTCACAGTGGTTTTCATAGAACTCTCCATCAGAGCCACACACAGGTTTGTAGTGCTGTCTGCAAACGTCCATACAGGCGCATTCTGCCTGCCGGGTCTCTTTACTGATCACACAGTGCCTTCCCAGGCCACAGTACTTATTCTCACAAGATCCAAAAGGGTCATCTGGAATCAGAAATCCTGAAAATAAATAGAAAAGTTTTTGGTCTCTATGGTTAAATGATATATGCCTTTCAAAGTATCAAGTAAAAATATGTTCTAAAACAATTGTAGTATAATCTGAGTTCCAGTGATGTTTCGGTGGAGAAGAGACTTGTATCAAATCTCACAAATGAACTTTTGAAAGTGCTCTCCACATTATTTCATATTTCTTTCCTGGAGCACTCACCTTCCCTCAGCACACTGTGATGCCCAGGGCTTTGAAACATCTCTGCAACAACATTGTAAAGACTAAGGACACAGATTTGGATCCCTAGTCTACACTGCAGTGTCACTATCTACAAAACTCAGGACCTTGGGAGGCACCTGACACAAGTCCAAGTCCTTTCCTCACAGGTAACGTGAGGATATAGTAATGTCTGCATAGCTTTGTCCAGTGAAAGACTTTCTACATATGTCAAGTTTCACTTAAGTATTAGTTATTATGATTACCTCTTCAGAAACTAATTTTTATTAAATATGTACAGAAAAGAAGAAAATTTCAAAAATCAGTTTTATTTCCTTCATAAATGGAGTTCATACCCTAAGTTTATTTTCATATTGATACATGTGTTTCCATATCAAATTTAAATTAGCAAAATTAAAATTACACCAAAAAAGGCAAACATGATGATGTAGTTTTAAAATTAGCTAATTTATACTTTCTGATAGTACTGGAAATTGTTTGGACATCCAAAATATTTTTTTCAACAGGTCTTGCGTGATGCTGGTGCAGCTGTTTCTGTGACCAGTGCAATCTCAATTTACAATTAAAGTAGGTATAATACTAAGGAAAAGACAAAGTACATTTACGAAATACTCTAGTGGAAAGGTGATAAATTAACATTATAATCAAAATCATAAAAATAATGAAAGTACTTGGAAGATACTAGAAAAAATTTGTGGAAATATTAGCAGTGTTTGATTAACTTAATTAATATGCTATTGGACATGGCTTTTTTTTTTTTAACTTTCTAACGTTCCATGGGTTAAACTAAGTAGCAGGAAACCTGAGACTGTCTCCAACTTTGGGTACTTAAATAAAAAGCAGCAAACAAATTTAGTGCATTAACAAACCAAAATCCAGCGTAGAGTATATATTTTTGTAACAAATATATGGCTTTCCACCAAGCAGAAGCAGTAGAGTGCTAGGCAGTCACAGACAGTCCAATAATCAGAACTTGTCCAAATCGGACAAAGGCCTGATCATAGCCCCTGATGCCTATAACCACTCCACACATGGGCATAAGACCCCTCCAAACCTCTTCTGGTTCTGAGTACTCCCCAGTTCATCAATCATTCTTTGTTCAAATAAGATCAAATTTAATTTGTCTCAAGTTTTTATTTATTTATTTTTTTACCAAATGTACCCCATTAAAAACAAGAGTCCTTAACTATGTCAACAAATGGCTACAAATAATGACTGATTTGAATGAGGAAAATTTTCTCTTGTATTTGTAACAAGACATAGAAAATTATTAATTTAAGATTTACAGGGTTTAAAATGCCAGCACAGGGACCCCACTCACATCAGTGTATGTTATACAATCCTATGTCTTATATTTTCATTGTCAAATAAGTTAAGATTCATCAATAGCATTTTATTTTCTTCTCCAATGACAAGTTCAAGTTCATTGGGAGAGCTGAATAATTTTACATTTAGTCACAAATTAATGTAGCTTTCTGAATTCCTGAAAGTTTCCTTTCATAGAGGGAATGTGTTGCTGTAACATTGGGTTGCATTTGGTATATTTATTTTGCTGTGCATCTTTTACAGATTTTTTCCTCTTAAATCCTGTCAGGAGATTTGTATGAGGGTACTGTCCATTTCCTAGAAGTTAATAAAATATTTTATATCAGCTAGAAGCTATGTGTTGCATATAGCTGCTACAATTACAGGGAATCTAACTAATTCATATGCAATCTCAAAGCTCATACTTTGTAAATGAATAGCTAGAACATATCCTTTTTGACAGTAATTAACCATGACTAATGCTGAGCTTAACTTTCAGCTGAATTTAAATCTATTTAATCAGATTATCGTGTCAAAGTTTTTTAGGTGCATTCAGTCTGATACCATACTAAATGAATTTTAATCAAGAACTGACAAGAACTGATGTCTTATAGCTTGATAAAATAACATTTATTACCCAAACAGACTATGTACTTAACAGGTAAATCATTTCTAACTTCTGTGCCTTCCCAGCACAATGAAATTGATAAAAAATTCAAACAAGCTGAAACCTTAAAAAATCAAAACAAAATAATTGTATATTATTCTAAAGATGGTCTTTTTGATTCTTGATCAATTACTTTAGGGATTATCTACTTAACTATATCACCTCAATCTCTATAAGATAAACTTTATCAGACAAGTACTTAACATTGAATGGATCTATGCTGAAGTACTTTTAGAAATGTGATTCCTCTTACGTGTAATAGGACAAATAAAAAGAAGAGACATTAGCAGTTTCTTCACATGGCTTACAAAAGGAGTAAGACAGGATTTGAACGTTTCTGGGAAGAAAAGACAAAGAAGCAGTATGCCCCTCAGGAGAGCGAGCCCTTAAACCTCAGGGATGGCACATCCTATACAAGCTGAGGCTGTGTGTGAGTAGTGGGAGTTTGGAAGGCAGAGACGGGGATTAACAATCTATAGAATAAAGATTAATGTTGCATCTAAAATAATAACAAAGGAGGGAGGAACTAGTGTTCGGTAAGCTGACTACCTTTAATCATTATTGTAGTATATAAACATTATTTGATTTATAGTGTTGAATTATTGTAGGCATTCTCACACAAATGTTAATATATAAAATATAAATACGACTTTAATTGTTTAAAAAGAACAAGTTTGGGGTCTGTTATGGTTGATACATTGTGTCAACTTGGGGAATCTGGAGGTTTAACTGAGCAATTCAGCAGGAAGCCAGAGTGCTTACTTTGTACACATCCTGAGCCCGTGGAAAAGGAGGGCATGGAAATTGTGTGAGAGCTACGCGCCCCCTGGGTGGGGGTAGCCTGTTTACAATGTAAGGGAAGAGGAGAGGCTGCTTGCAGCCATTCCTCCCTTTTACTCTGGTTGGTTTTACTGTGCTCTGCTGCCATGAAGTTTGCACTCTGCCATGTGCCACTCTGCCTCTGAAGCAGCCAAGTATGGACTGGAACCTCCACAAACTGTAAGCTAAATAAACCTTTCCTTTCTTCATTTTGGGTGTTGGGTATTTTGTCTCAGCAACAAGAGTAAAGTAACCAAGACAGGGTCATAAAACAGGATTCAAGTCTTCTTTCTTTCTCATTACATACTTTTCTGACTTAGCCAGGCTAGTACTGTTGTGGGTGTGATAGTGGAGGGGTCAAATGATCAGTAACAGATTCACTGTGTTTAGATTTCCTCTTATGTTATGGAAAAAATCCTTTCATCCAATAGTGTCTAGCAAAACCCAGTTCTAATGAAAGCTAATTTCTGGAAAATATGTTTGGTGAAATTCTTCTATAATACTTAAAAAGAGTTGATCTGTATTAAACAATCTATAGTTAAAATTTTCTAATTTAAATATTTACATAATCAAGAGATAGCCTGAACTACAGAAAATATGAAATTGCTTTTTTGGTGGTGTGCTTGGTGTTGAACTCAGGACCTTGTGCTTGCCAGACAGGTGCTACACCACTGAGCTACAACCCCAGCTAAAATTGCTTTTAAACTAAGGTTTTTCATTTATTTTGCTTCATTTTAATAATTACAAATTTGGCTGTAAAATGAGAATATTTTATTCTTATTCCCCCACAAGTGTGGTTTTTTAAAAGACAATTATAGTTTTCAAGCCTAAGTGTCTTCATCTAACTAGAAAATAGTAAGAACTCAATAAGCGTCATTTAAAAGAATAAGTAAGATGGAGATGACAGTAATGATGAGACCAACCATGCTGTATCAGTGAGAGGATCACATGCCTGGTCCAGAATACTTGTCTCACAAATGTAGGGATTACAGTTATAAAGGACGACCATTTGTTATGGATTTTACTGATAGAATATATTGACTAGAAATGATTGGAATAAACAAACATCTGCCTTTCATAATTCTATTTTCTAAAATTCATTGGAAATGTATTCATAAGT
>PVLD010007786.1:61168-88945 GCA_004027595.1 Dinomys branickii
GGGAGGAGGGAAGGAGGAGGGAGGGAGGGAAGAAGGAGGAAGGGAGGAAGGAGGGAGGGAGGGAGGGAGGGAGGAGGGAGGGAAGAGAGGGAGGAGGGAAGGAAGGGAGGGAGGGAAAAAGGGAGGCAAAGGAAAAGAAAAACCCTCACATTTGTATTTGTATAGTGGGATTACATATAGTATTTTGGTGACATTTTGATACTCACATATGGAAAAACTGTAAACCTCAAATTTGCTCTTGCTAACTATAAACTCTAAAGTCCTTAAAATTCTTACAGACTTCGGGGCAGTTCAAACAGAGACTGGAATGCTCACAGGAGATGGAACACAGTGTGATATTTTCATGACCTTTAATGATTGGGACCTATGTTTCCTGCAGCTGCTTTCTGAACTCAGTCAAAGCAAATCAGACTGATTGGGGTGTCTCCAAGTAGCTGCAGAAGGACACTCCATCTGTGCCGCCTGTCGTTCGAGTGCCGGGGATTTGGAGCCTTCTTCTCTGACTCATTGTAGATGACACACCGGACCTGCACGCGGCTTCATGACAGCACTTTATTGCATCTTATTTTCATTAGCACTTGTTTGCAGGACACAGTGAGAACACTGATCACAGGAAGCTGACACTTGTGGGTGACACTTCTTCCTTTCTGCTTCCCCTTTCCCTATGTACCCGTCCTCCTTCTTCATCTCTTGGTCCCCTTACCATCTGCAAAAGATCCACAGTCTCTCCCTGTGGCCTACTGTGAACTCTCCCTTTGCTCTTTTGGTCTTTGAATTTCTCATATAAAAGAAACGCTGTGGTATTTAAGCTTGTGCACCTGATATATTTCACTTAACATATTTTAAAGAATAGGTAAATATGAAAAATATAAATAAAAACACATAATAAATAAATAAGAGCAGATTTAATCATTAAGCTTGTCTTAGTTGTTTTTCTCTCATTGCTGAGACAAAATACTCAACATCCAAAATTAAGGGAAGAAAGGTTTATTCAGCTCACAGTTTGTAAAGGTTTCAGCCCAGAAACATCTGGCTCCAAGGCGGGGCGGCTCAGCGGCACAGGGGCAACAGTTCCTAGCAAAAGCAACAGGAGCAGAAGTGGGAAACAAGCCTCTCCCCCTCCCTTTACTGCCTGCCTGCGAGCCACCCTGGGGCTGGTATAGCCTTACGTTCCCAACCCCCAGACAAGGAGCCAATCCACAAGCTCTAGATTCAGCGGCCTCTGAATGGCCTGCCCTGCTTGACCGCCTGAGGCATTGTGGGGGACAGCCAGACACAAACCATACAGAACCTATTGAAATTATAGTTTCTTTGTAATGGTACAAATGTTTGCCAGGGGAATACTTTTGCATGTGACATTTCAAAAAAGTAGAGGATTTGATATCATAGCCAGGATGACATCAATTATTACTTACTTACTGTTCTCCACTGAAATGTAATTGGGGGAAAACATGGAAAAGTTTTATGATCCAATTCCAAAACTCTTTCCAACTTAAGTGTGTGACCTCAGCTACAAAAGCTGTCACGTTTATTTTCCTAATAAGTAACCACATCCTTTCTGAGTCCCATCTGTAAGGCATGAATTCTCTCACAACCTTACTATCTCTTTCATCCCAAACCTATTATTGTATTTACTGTTGCAAATTTTGTCTTGTAAAAAAAGGAAAAATATCTTGGTTCAAAGACAGAAATGGAATAGAAGCCAAAAACCCTCACTCTGTGACGGTTTCTCTTAGCAGGAAGAGTACCCTGATGAGAGTAGGGTAGTGGTTAGGGGATACACAAACACTGGGGGACCCTGTGTAACTGCATGACCTTCTTTCACAAAACCAAGACTTGTGATAATTAGAAGCAGAATATTTTTAAAGTGTTTTAGTTTAGTAAGGGGTTTGAGTAACATTAGGGGGGAAAGTATTTTCTTTCGCTCAGTAGTCAGCAGTTACTCTTTATGAGCTGTTTTGATCCATAAAACAAAAACACAAGTCGACTAGTATTAATAAAACAATAGTATTTTACTTCACAGATGCCTACATAATAAGAGCAGAGGCCTGTTGCAAATCACCTGTCACTGTAAAATATTTCAGACTTTGGAATAAATTGAACATATTAAAAATATCCCATTCTTAATGCTTAAAATTAGTTACTAGATTTTTGAAGCATAAGGTAGATATTTACACAATGCTTTTAAAAGTATTTAACCACAAATTTAAAATTTTAACCTGAAGATGAAACATTTTCATACAGAAGTCGGCTTAGCCAGCTCAGCTGCGATGCATTACAATGCTGATTTTTAGAGGGCAACCATGAAAAACAGAAAATAGAGAAGCAAATGAAGACAATACGTCTGTCTTTATTATGGAAGTCAATGACCACAAAGTAAAAACTATTTTTTGCTTTAACTTTAAATTCTGTTTCATTAAATTGCGTTAATTATTTAAATTTTTCTGGCTTTACTGAAATCAAATTGAGCCAAAATAGTCTATAAAAACCAAATGTCAAGAATTGAAATATTACTTATCATGAGAAAAAAATCAAGACATTAAGTATAAAATAAAATACACTTAATTTTTTGTTATTTGTATATGTTAATTGTACAGAATACTGGGTTTCTTGAGTATTCACATGTATTCCTGCGATGTCATTTGATCCTATCTACCCCTTACTATTCCTCGCATTGTCTTCCTTTCTTTCCCTTCTCTCTGCTTGTAAAATGTCTCCCCCACTTGCATATGATCCCCCAACAGATTCCACATAGGAGACAAAACATGCTATGCTTGTCTCTCTCGGTCCAGTGACTCGCGCAGCACAGTGATTGCCAGCTCCACCCATTTTCCTGTACATGACAGAATGTCTTCTTCAGGACTAGCAACACTCCATCATATTTTCTTTACCCCTTATGATTATTGTGCT
This sequence comes from Dinomys branickii, assembly GCA_004027595.1. Classification (NCBI taxonomy): domain Eukaryota; kingdom Metazoa; phylum Chordata; class Mammalia; order Rodentia; family Dinomyidae; genus Dinomys; species Dinomys branickii. The sequence continues at coordinate 64,079 of PVLD010007786.1, forward strand.
GCAAAAACCATCCATGTGCAAGTGTGCTTAGAGTATTTAAGTCTTTCACGTACTTAATTCCTCTAGGAGGAGTAGCAGAGCTGGGTCATTTCATATTTTCATGTTTTAAGGGCCCTTGATAGTGGCTGGACTAATTTATATTCCAGTAGATCAGGAAATAATGATCAGTATGACATCACATCAAATTGAAAAGCCTCTGAACAACAAGGAAAACAGTCACCAGAGTGGAGAAACAGCTTACAGAGTAGAGGCCATTTTGCTAGCTACTGTCCCAACAGAGGATTAATATCTAGAATAAAGAACAGAAAAACTGCAATACCAAAAGAACAAGCAATTCAATCTATGACTGGGCAAATGAGATAAACAGAAATTTTCAGAACAAGTAGACATTGCTAACAATCATAACAAATACACCTATTGAACATATTCAGTTTAATATCTTCATTTGAAAACGTGTAAAAAAATGCTTGGATATTTCTTTATTAATTAATAGATTTTTGGAGCAGTTTTAACTTTATGCACAAATAGAGTGGAAAGTGCAGAATTTCTGAGATAACCTGTCCCTCAGCAAACAGAGCTCACCCACTGATACCCCGCACCAGTGAGGCACAGATACGAGAGTCCAGGAGCCAGCCCTGTTACATCACTATCAACCTCAGTCCGCAGGCTGCATTAAACTTGACTCTGCTGATCATATTCACCTCTTGCACATAGCCCTTGACATCATCTTCTCTAATGTCTTCAGAGAGTTCCCTTTCCAGTATCACAGTGGGAATTATATAATACATAGGCTTTTAGCACTGAGTTTTCACTTATGAATTTAAAAATTTGTATCTATTTATATTTTCATATTATTTTTTATTATTGACTAATATCTTATTGTATATATTACCACAATTTATTTATCCTTTCAGCTACTGAGGGGCAGCCAGGTTGTTCCAAAGTTTTGTCATTATAAATTAAGCTGTTAGAATGTTTATGTGCAGATGTTTGTGTGGATGCATGTTTTCAACTCATCTGAGTAAGAAACCAGCATTACCTGTTAGATAAGATGGTAAGAAATTTGAAAGCGATCATTCAACTATGTAGTGGCTATACTCTTTTGTGTTCCTGTGGGCAGACAGTGGGAGTTACTGCTTCACATCAGTGGTTCTGACACTTTCAAATTTCTCCCATTCAAGGAGCCAGTGTGCCTCAGTGGTTCAATTCCCACTGCCCTAAAAGCATGGGATGTCAAGCATCTCTTCCTGTGCTTCTTTGACATTCTATGTCATCACTGGCATGGCTCCTTTATAGACTTGCAGTTTTTAAGGAAAATGTTTATTAATTTTCTTTTATAGACATAATATATGTACCTAATTATGAGTTTTGAGTCATGTACTCAGTAATGATTAACACAGGCATAATTTAGTATATCTGCTGCCTTTGCTTATGGGAGTACATTCAAAATGCTCTCTTCTGTCTTGAGATATGCAATGAATTCTTGTTAATTATATTCACCCTACTGTGCTACGTACCACCAGAACTGATTCCTTGAACTCTAGCTGTAAGATGTCATCCCTGACGGACTTCCCCATCTCACCATTTATTATTCTTTCTCATTGTTCAGTGTTAAGTGTGTGTATTTCAGGTATCCATCTTTTCTCTGATATGTCTTTTGCTAATATTTCTCCCAATGTTATCTTCTAAGAGTTTTATAGTTTTATACTGTACATTTATACCATTTTGAGTTATATTTTATGAAGAATACGACTGAATTTAGATTTTTGTTTCTTTTTATGCATGTGAATGCTCAGTGTTTCAATAACATTCTTTGAAAGTTAAGCTTTCTCCATTGAGTTACTTTTGCTCTTTAGTCAACATTAGGTGACCATGATTATGTGGGTTTGTTTTGGGTCTTTCCCTACTGGTCCATTAGTTTAGATTTTTTTCCTAGTACCTCGGTATCTTGATTAATGTGGCATTGTAGCAAATCTAAAAGTCAGATAATTACAGTTCTCCAACTTTGATCTTTCAGTGTTGGTGAAGCCTGTGTCTCCTATAAAAACGTCACATAAAAATTTCTATGTATACAAATGTTTATACATATAAAAATATACTTATACTGATATGTATATATATATATATATATATATATATATACACACACACACACATAGAGAGAGACAGAGACAGAGACAGAGACAGAGGAGAGAGAGGGACGTAGGGAGGCTTTACCTGTTTACCTTTTGATTGGCACTGGGGACTGAGTTTAGGGCCTCATACATGTTAGGTACATTGCTACTAAATTACATCCCAGACCATAAAAACTTTAGAATCAAGTTGCCAATATTGTAAAAGTACATGATGAGATTTCCGACTGGGAAATATTTACTTATATAAAATTGGATGTAGAATGTGGACGTGGAAGTGCTTTAAAAAATGGTCAGTGTGTTTAATGAGAAAATGAGGTCAATCACATGTTAAATGTTACTATAGAAGTTGTACAAAGGAATGTGTGTGTGTGTGTGTGTGTGTAAATTACTGCTCAGCGAAAAATATTATGGAAAGACAAGTATATGAAATAAATTATATTGCCACCATTTGAATAAAAAAGGGCTGTGAGTTTCAAACAAAGTGCCCCTCAATACCCTAGGATCCAGTAAGAGGAATGTGAAAGACAAGATTTCCACAGAATTCTGGCTCAGTGAACCCTCATTTTTCCTCTGAAAAATGCATGCACTTTGACATGTATTTGGTTGTATTTATTCTCTCCTTTATATATATGCTGTCAGAACAAAGTCAACATTAACAGTGAAAATAATTGATACAATAGAAGTTTATTGGAAAGGTGCTTTAAAAATCTGAGTTCTTTTAGTCCCGCACCTCAACTAGTTATTTAGTGGTCTATGTGTCATTGAAAGCACCACCTTAGAATTTGCCAGTTTCTATGCTAGAAAGACTCCAACAATTTCCAATTCCAAGCACCAGCTCAGGCATCCCTGAGACTGTTCCAGAAGCCACACCCACAGTCAATTTTAACCCTTTATTCACAGTCATTTCTGAGGTTTCCTTTCTCTTTTTAGGGCCTAGCCAAATGTAGGCAGGGTTTTCTGATAGAGCAAGGCCCGGAGGGTGTCCTCAGGTGTGGAATACACATTCTATCACTGACCCGGTTCTAGGCCTCAGTCACTTTTGCACTCAAGTTCTTAGGAGAATATGAAGAATAGAAATAAAAACAGCACAGAAAGCACTCTGTCTACTTTTATGTACTTGTTCCCTTTAACCTCACTCTGCTTCTCCAAAGCTGAGGTTTTAAGTCCATTTCAAATCTCATGTCTTCAACAACTCTATTTACCATCTAAATTCTTTCAATCCCACTATTTAGATGTTAGGGATCATTTGAGGATTCTTTTTCTGGGGGACTTTCCATGTTCTTATATTGTTTCCCTGGGGAAAAGAACAGAGAATCCATGCACTGCTCTGACAAAAGCTAACAGTGAAATAATAGAACATCACCTGAAAAGCATCGTGTCACACCATAGATGAAGGGTCTGCCACTCAGGCTAATGGTCTCCTGGAATACATTCTAGAGGATAAAAGCCTGGTATGATAAAGGAATGTCAACACAAGATAAAAAAGGATTAATTTAAGCAAGTGTGTGAACATATATGCACAGGTTGATTTGACACTGCAAACTGTAAAGATCATAGTTGTGACTATTAGAAGATGTCGGAGGATTACAGAGTGGGAGTTGGTGTTGAATACGTTTAAGGCGTCTATGTGGTAGATAGAAAAGAAAAGCAAGTAAGTGACGCCTTTGATCGAGGTAAACGTAGTATGAATCAGAACCAGGACAGAGCAGAAGTCAGTTTGTGGAGCACTTCAGCTGGTAATACCAGAGTTGGAAAGACGGGAGGCAAATTCGGTAACTTTGCCCAGGTTATAAATAAAGATAATTTTGTGAATAGAATTGTGCACAGTTAAGGGAATTTGATATTTTTGTATTTTTGAAAAGTGAAAGTTTTTTCATGTAAAAATTTTATGTGGTCTACATATATTAATTAATTTAATAATATGATATTATGAAAACGTTATTTTCATGTCTCAAGTCTTTAAGTGCATGTATGGGAATTTTAAGTTAAAATCTAGAGAAAGTGGGTAGCAGATCTGAATCTTAAAATCAAGTATGTTAGACCGTAAGTAAATGTTTTCTATCACCTTAATAAAATTATATTTTAATCATCACTCTAAAATAGAAGGCTCCTTGGGGACTAAGCACAAGACATGGACCTCACCATTCTTTTCATGCTTGAGTGCTTAAATCTCTGTAGAGACTAACAAACATTGCATGCCAAAGGAGAAAATGGACAGTTTAAAGACACAAGGAAAGTTACCCAGCTAAAAAGCACCCCAAACAGCAGTCTGATGGGATTCTCCATCCCTAGAAGCAGAAATGCAGAATCATAAAAACCCCAGAAGCAGTGATACCCGATTTTTTTGAGCATGTAGGTAGAGTGAGGAGTGAGATTAGGAATACATTCCTCTGGAAGTAGACCTAAGCTGCATGTGTATCTTCCATCAGTGTGGAATAAGTAATAAAATAGCAAGGTCATTATCAAAGTAAACTAAGCAGGGTAAGCCTACATTAAACAATAATTTTCGTCTTGTGGATGAATGAAAATTCCAAGTAGGCAGAAGTTAAAAATATGAACAATTGAAAAATGAAGTTGTTTAATTGGAAAAGCATACAAAGTTAAACAGAATAAAATAGGACAAAAATAAGTACAGAGTTACAGAACAGAGATAAATCAACAACAAAGAAAGACCTAGAAATCAAAGTGGGCCAAGGTTTAGACAGGGTTTTAAATGCAAACATGTATGAAAAGGTGTAGCATGATAATCATAACTATATGATCATTAGTGTGAAGTGCATAAATTATATTTTCCTTTATAAAAATTTATTTTCAGACACATGAAAAAGTAGAAAGTATGAAAACTTACTAATAACAAGAAAATAAACAGTACTTTTAAAAATAAGCGTAAGTATCATGGCAATTTTAGATTTAAAAATAGTTCCCATTACTGTGGCAAATGAAAGGAGAATTTAATTTTAGTAAGTATTAGAGAACTATCATAATACATTGTCATTGCAACTAAAGACTGAATAGAAATAAGTCCGGGGTAAGTCACAATTAGGGTACTGAAACACTTTTCCAAGGCAGGGCTCAGGAGAGTTCTCCTTTTGCCAGCTTGCACCTGTTCTGTGTACTCTGCCACACTTTCTTTGGGATTGCCTCTGTTGGGATTGCCTCTGTTGTTATTTATTCAATCTTTTCACTTCACCAACAGTAGAAACTTTATTTTGAAAAGTTATATAGTAATGACTTTCTCAATCTTCTAGACCTGTGGTTTGCCTGAAAAAAATAACATAGCTTTGCAAATTGATACAATTAAAGAATGGGCAACCCCCTTACTGTGTCATTGTAATCCATTCAATTACGTATCATCCCTGCACTAACAATGACCATCTTAAAATCACTCTCTTCACAATGACCTGTCTTTCATAGTATGAACAGACAAGACTACTTTGTTTTTTTTCTAAAGCAAACAAGCAAGAACCACCTAGTTTCAGTACATAATTTCCTTCAGAAAGATACACGTTTGTTTCTTCCAATTGTGGGTTTGAGAACTGTACACATTAGGAAGGAATGCAGATTCTTTAACAAGTGTTTCACTGTGTGCACGTGTGCCAGCACTGTCCCAAACATACCTTTCTCTTCAGTGAAGGTCAGGCTTACTACGAAATTTTGAAGACAAGGACATCATTTTGTGGCTTTATTAAACCCCACAAAACCACTTACCAAAGGAAGTCCTGAAAAGCTACAGATGAGGAAAAAAGATGACTGGAGAGAGCAACAAAATATTGGAACCTGAGAGGACTAGATAGTAAACAGTGGCCCTGAAAAGGAATCACCTCATTTCTGTGGTGGGTAAAGCTGAAATCTTATCCACTACAAATTCTCCCAAGATGTATGCAATTTTTTTTTTTCTTTTTTTTTCCGGGACCGGGGATCTAACTCAGGGCCTTAGTGCTTAACGGGCAAGCACTTACACCACTGAGCTGTACCTCCAGCCCCAAGATGTATGCAATTTGCCACAGTATTTGAGGGTATCAGAATGATACTGATTGCAAAGTACAGAGGCATGGTGACTTATTCCATTCAGTTATTAAATCGTTAGGTCCCTACCCCTGCAAAACTGCGGTCACAGTGTGGAAGCTTAGCCCCAGAACCCAGATGCTACCCAATGAAGAACATGAATGCTGGAAGAGAGTTTGGAGCAGCTCTCCACATTCCACCCTCTCCAGAACCCCACCAGAGGGTCCCCAGCCTGCACCAGGCAACTCAGAGACAACCCAGGAAGACTCTAGGATGCTGGAAGTTACCTAAAAAGGATCTAGCCATGTCCTTCACGAGGACAATAACTGTTGAAAAATCTTACTCAGTCTTCACAAATATAAATCCATATTGTTATAGTTCATCTTTCAATCACAAGCAGAAAGCCAGTGTGAACTTGGCATCTGAACACTCTGTAACACCAAAAATACATGAAAATAAACCAACATAAAAACAATGTGAAATGGAATAACTGGGAAGAAAAACACTGGAAAAACAAAACCTATAATTGACTCCCTACAGAAATGAAAAAACAACTAGTTATTGAACTAAAAATCAGAAAAAAATATTTTAAAAAGCAAAGAAGCTATTAAATGAAAATGTCAATGGAAGCCTAGGGAACAGTTAGAAAATCTTAAAGAAAATAAGTAAGTATAAAACACTGATAATACAAAAGAGAGAAAATGTAGAACACAGATACTGCTTCCACAATTCCTAAGACCAAATAATAGAGTGTGCAGATGGAGACAGAAAAACAGATGGTGGGAAATAATTAATGAAATTGTTAAACTATTTCCCAGAACCAAAGGACACGAGTTGCCAAATTTAGAGAGATCACCCCCAGCACCTGGTAAAATAAACTATAATAAACTCATACCATGATACAATATGAAATTTTAAAATATTGAACACAAAAGTTTTCTACCATCTTCTAGAAAGAAAAATAAAATTGTAATACAATTAGGGCCAGGGATGTAGCTAAGCGGCACAGTGCCTACCAAGCAAGCCCAAGGCCCTGAGTTTGATTCGTAACATCAAAAGTGAATTTAAAAAAATCAGGCCCCAAATCTCAAAGACCCAATCAAATATGGGCATCTGACATGAATACACACTTCTCAGATGAAGAAATACAATGGCAAATAAATATATGAAAAAATGTTCAACATCATTAGTCCTTGGAAAGATGCAAATTAAAACAACACTGAGATTTTACCTCTCCCCAGAAAGAATGGTTATCGTCAAAAAATCAACTAAAAACAAATGCTAGTGGGCTCTGGGGGAAAAGGAACCCTTCTCCACTGTTGGTGGGAGAATTAAAAACATCATACCACAGCAATATACACGCACCCAAGTTTATAGCAACACAATTTCTCATAGCTAAATCTTGGAAACAACCCAAATGCCCATCAACTGAGGAATGGATAAAAAAGATGCGGTATTTTTATACAGTGGAGTATTAGCTATAAAGAAAGATAAACACAAGGCTTTTCAGGTACATGAATGCAACTAGAGACCATACTCATAAGTGAAATAAATCAGACTTGTATGTGTAAGCATTGCATTGTCTCCCTAGTACAAGAAACTGAAAGAGTAAATAAAATCCAAAAGGTACAATAGACATTGTGAAAGGGAAAGAAACTGCTCAAAATGAAAGAACAACTGGGATGGGGGAAAGGAGAAAAAAAGAAAGCTAAGATAATTGTACTACTAATTTCTAGATTACTTTGAAGATAATATGCAATATAACAACCATTATTAATTTCCTATTGCCGTTTTGAAATTCTGTATCACTTTATTGATTTTTGTTTTTTTTTATTCTAATAATAATAAAAAATGTTCAACCACACAAAACTGATAGGAATTAGAATTGAATTCTCAGTAGCAACAGGGAAAGTAAGAAGGCTATAAATCCATTCAAAATTCTGAAAGCCAAGGCCCCAGCACTGATGTCCCTGATCTCTTCCTGGAGATAGATCTGTTTGGTTTGTCCTTGGGAACTGGAGGTTGCACAGTGAAAGACTCACAAGCAAAAACCATGAACCAAACATCTTTCTCTCTCTCCCTCTCTCTTCCTCTCTCCCGTTTTCTCTCTTATTCTCTTTCTCTCTCTCTCTTTTCTGCTATACTTTTTAGAGCCTAATCCATCCACACTACACCCTCAATTTGCTGTTTTGTGAACTCCCTACACTTTTTAACAAATTTTACTATGATGCTTTTCCAGAAATATTCTCACCTCCCTAACAACATGCCCAGTGTTATGGTTTGTGTCTGCATGTTCCCCCAAATCCTTATTAAGTCATGGGGCAGGCTTCTAGGATTTGTGGTGGATCCATGATCCAATGCTGGGATTATGGGTGTGGATGCCACACCTGCCTTGGGGTATATAGTTTGCATACAATGTAAGAGAGGGAAAGAGGCTGCCTGCCTCCATTCCTCCCTTTTGTACTTGTTGATTTGCTGTCTTCCACTGCCATGAATGCTTGCCCTCTGCCATGTGCCACTCTGCCTTGGAACCAGCCCAATACGGACTGAAACATCCACAAACTGTAAGCTAAATGCACAATCTCTTCCTTAATTTTGGACTTTATGTATTTTTTCCCAGCAATGAGAGAAAAGTAACTGAGACACCCTGCTCTTATCCAGCTCTAGACATCAATATGGTCCCAGTTTTCTCACCTCCTCTATGAGGCCTTCTTGTGAGCCTTTATCTTTATCTCACTTTCCTTTATCTCACTACCAGAATGCTAAGGTTGACACTTTCTCAGAACTGCCACACTGGAGTATCAGTGACACACTGAAGACTTTGCTGTCTCTGCATACACTGAGACAAAATTACGGCTGTGGAGCTATTTGTGTAAATACCTGTTTGATATCTATGACTCAGTATGTCTGTGTTTCAGGAGAGTACACTCTGTCTTTTTGTAAGAGCAGCTGTATCCTCCAAGCCAAGTAACACTTTGTTAATTTGGTATGTTTGTAAGTTCTTGATATACTAGTTAATATTTTATGCAAAGATGTTCAAATTCCATCAACAAATGTTATTACACTTGAAATACACAGAAAAATTATATATATATATATATATATATATATAAAATTCAAAAGCTGTATATGGATATAACTAAATGGATATTAAAGAAAAATATTTTAAATTTTATATATATATAATTTAAAAGCTGTATATGGATATAACTACATGGAGATATTAAGGAAAAATATTTTAAAATTTCATAAATTGGTCATCCAGTTTTTCTCATGAAATATTATGTAAGAAAATGTAACATAAGAAATACATATAGTTCTTTTACATATTTGTTACAGTAGATAAAAATAACCTTTCTGGCTTTCAAAAAAAAAAAAAAGAATCACATGTATATACCAGTGTTGTGTATATCATGGTTAATTAAACAAAACATCACTGGGAGATTGAAGCAGTCAAATATGTCATACAGAAAAATAATAGATTATTTAGGCTATATCTTACAAAAATGCAACATAACTAAAGAAACATTGCAATGTATATTAAATATCAAATTTAATGTTTTTCATTTTCATTTTATCTGAGAACTTTGGTTATAAGATCCATTTAATAATGTAAAGTTTTCATCTCATGAATAAGCACTGCCTTTATTTTAAACTCTTCTCTATTATTTTAAACTCTTCTCTTTTGTTTTCTACAAAAAAAATAGAATGACAATGAGAATAGTATATCACTTCTAAATTATTACTGATACCATTAGTTAGACATCTAGACAACTGAAGACCTAATTTAAATATTATACTATGTGCCACCATATTATATATTATAGTGGGAAATTCTGGAATCAATTAATAATTAGGAGCATGCATTTGTAAAATAAATTTATTGTATTAGATGTAAATAAATATGAAATTATTAAAAAGGAAATTATATTTCCATGTATTAGAACAAAAAGGAGTGATAATGAATTTTTTTAACTTTTAATTTTTATAGTACTTGCTTATTATATTCATAAAAAAGAGTTTGCTATGGTTGAGTCACTGTGTGAATTTGAGAAGTTTAGAAGCTTAACTAAGTAACTCAGCAGTTCAGCATCTTAGGGTGTAAAGGACCTGCCCTAGGGGGACTGTACATTCTCTCTGATGTTGTGACAGTTGATTCATTGTATCAACTCAAGAAGTTTAGAAGTTTAACTAAATGACTCAGCAGGAGATCATGGTCCTCACTTTGTAAAAATCCTAGGCCTGTGCAAGAGAGAGGCACAAAAATGGTGTGAATGCCACACTCACCCTAGGGCCTGCATACACTGTAAGGGAGCACAAGGGTTTGTCACCCTTTTGCTCTTGTTGCTTTTGCTGTCTTCTGCTGCCTTGAACTGTTGCCCCTCACCATGCCACTCTGTCTAGGCGTCAGCTGATTATGGACTGAAACCTTTGCAAACTGTGAGAGATATGAACTTTTCTTTTTTAACTTTGGGTGTCTGGTATTTTGTCTCAGCAGTGACAGAAAAGTAACTCAGACAGAGTTGGTACATGTACATAACACATCTAAATCTACTAACTTCCTTATTCTCTTTTCCTCCCCACTTCCACTGATCTCTTGGTTGATAATGAATTCTTAAAATGCATATTATTCTTGATATCAGAGCATCTGTGACATGATCATATTAGAAATGTTTAAGATTATTAGAATCTTTTTTTCATTATAGACATATATTTTAGGATATTTTCTTTGTATTTGAATCCCAATCAATCAAGACAAGGTTCAATTCTGTTTTAGCATTACTGGGCAATGGTTTTAGTAGCTGTTCTAGACAACCTTTAGCTGACTCTCACTCAGCTTGCACTTTTTTTGAATGACTAATGTACTCCATAATTAAGGAATGAAAATGAAAATATAATGAGAAATACTGTACAACAAACGCTTTTACTTCTGAAAGGGAAAAGTCCAGGCAATTTTCATTATCAGTTTGGAGAATATGGCTCAATTTGACAGGAAATAACGTATCATACTGAAATTTTAAACAATCACTAACAGCAGAAAAACAGGGACGCAGAGAGGTTTATTTAAAATCTATGCACAAAATAATGTCAGCAACAAGTAGGGGGCATGAGTGCCACAGGAAAATGTCTCCAAAGCATCCCTTAAAATGAGCATAAATTATAATCAACTTTAAACAAGATCAGGCTACATTTTATGGAATGGTAACAAAATGGTGGGAAAATTTTACTAAATTTTTATTTCCCCTTTCCCACCTCTGTGGTGGTGTAGAGGATGTCAGTTCCTAGAAGTATTATCTTTGATAATTACAACAATCAAAACAAAAAATGTACTAAAGGCTTTCAGCCGCAGAGTTTAGGAGGTTACAGGAAGACCATCAAGTGTACTGGGTACATATAGTAATCCTCAAAGAGAATAAGAGAAAATGTTTAAAGAAATAATAATATAAACCTTCCTATATGTGAAAAAAAAATTCTGTGAATTTAAACACGCAATGTATTCCAAGAAACACAAAAATACAACCACAATGTAACATCATAATAAAACTTTGGAAATATCAAAGAAAAAACTGAACCTTGAAATTAACAAGAAAGAAGAAAATTTTCCAGTAAAATATGTCCTGGTAAAGGGCTGATTTCCATAAAGAAAACCCTGGAAGCCAAAAAGTAGTGGAATGGGAAAAAAAAAAGTGTTGAAACAAAATGCCAAGAATTCAACATTAGGAGAAAAGGTATTCAAAAACCAAAATCAAAACTAAGACATTCCCAAACCAAAGCTGTCAGAGTCTAATGCTGGTAAATCTGCCCTCCAGGAAGTACTAAAAGGAGGTTTTACAGCAGAAATAAAAGGACTTTTGAAAATAACTTAGTGATGTGGAGAAAAGGAAGAATGGTAAGGATAAACACATACATACCAGCCACTGCATCTGTGCGCAGTGCATTCTCTGTGGTATTTTTAAGATTGAAGAAAAAGCAATAATCAATAACGTAGAATACATGTTAATGTGCACATGGTCAATGAGTAAGTGACTGGTGAAAAAGACAATGAGAAGAGACAGAGCAGAGACAGCACTTTGACCTGCTAAAGATACAAACGTATTCATTCAAATGGATGATTGTAAATTTAAGAGTTTAATTACAATGACAAGAAAATAAATACATGCATAAAAGGAAAAGAGAAAAAATAAAAATCAACTGAGCATGGGAAAAGGAGCATGATTGTAGGAGAGAAATAAGAAATGTAGAAAACAGCTGAAAAACATAAAATTCCATTCTCATCATTAATTAATGTAAAACAATGAACTTAATCAAGGAGTAGTATACTTTCAAATCAAGTATGTCCCCTGCCTTGCCTTTGTTGCCCAGAATTAATTTTGCTATTCTAGGTCTCTTTTGGTTACAAATAAATTTTATGGATGTTTTCTCTAATTCTGTGAGGTATGTTAATGGTATTTTGATTAGAAGTGCATTAAATCTATAGAGCAATTTTTAGCATAAGGCTTTTTTCATTATGTTCATTCCTATTTTCCAAGAGCAAGGGATATTTTTCCATCTTCTGATATCTTCAATCTCTTTTTTAAGAGTACTGTAGCTTTCAATGTAGAAATCTTTTACTTCTTTTGTTAGATTGATCCTAAGTATTTCATTTTTATGTTATTTTGAAGGATGTTATTTCCCTAATTTCTCTCTCAGTCAGTTTTGTATTTCTGTACATGTATGCCATTGATTTTTGAGTGCTGACTTTACATCCAGTTATGCTGCTGAATCCGGTTATTACATCTAGAAGTCTTCTGGTGGAGCTTTTGGGGCCTTCTATGTAAAGTATCATATCATTTGCAAACAATGGTAATAACTTCTTGCTTTCCTACTTTTATCCCTTTTATTTCTTTCTTTTGTCTAATTGTTTTGGTCAATAATTTCCAGACCTATATCGAGTAAGAGTGATGATAGTGGAAATCCTTGTCTTATCCCTATCTTCCTGGAAGAATTAAAAGCATCACCCCACAGAGATATAGGCACACCCATGTTTACAGTGGCAAGTTTGTAATAGTTAAATCTTGGAAGCAACCCAAATGTCCATCAACCAATGAATGGACAAAAAGAATCTGTTTTTTATATAATGAAATATGACTCATCCATAAAGAGGGAGAAAATTGAGACATTTATCACTAAATGGATGGACTTCCAGACCATAATTGTAAGTGAAATAAATTGGACACACATGTGTAAATATCACATCATCTCTATGGTATGAGAAACTGAAATTGTAAATAATAAAGCAAAATGTATGTTAGATACTGTGAAACAGGAAGAAACTGTACAAAAAGAAAAGGGAACTTGGGAAGAGGAAGAGGGAAAGAAAGGGAAAAAATCAGAAAAGAATAATAAAATGAAAACAGAACTTCGCAAACAGGGAGAGGAAAGCATGAAAGAAAGGGATGAGCACAGGAAGGAGGAGAATCAAAACCGTGTACAAATACAAACTCTGCAAAATGAATGTGATTGTTATGTGTGCCTGAATCGTACCAATGAACTTCAGTAAAATAAAATCTCTATAAAGAGGCAGTGATTAGCACAATAAATAAGAAAAGGCACTTTAACTATATGCTGTCTACATAAAGGTTAGCTTAGGTTAAATGTACAAACCGACTAAAATAGAGGAAAAATATTCCACATAAATAGTAATCAAAAGAGGGATGGAATAAATATATTATTAAAGTAAATCAATAAGTCCAAAATTGTTAGAGACAAAGAATGATATTATGTATCAATAAAACATCAGTTCTACAACAGACAGAAAAATTACAAACACATATGCACCAAATCTTATAGTTTGAAAATTCATGAAGCAAAGATTGACCAAACTGAAGAAATATGAAGCACTAGAATAATAGCTGCAATATGCTGCTTTGAACAATGGAAAAAATGATTAAACATAAAATAATAATGAAGTAAAGATCTTATGCAGTCCTATGAATCTAACATAGTTAAAAAACATTTCAGGAATTACTAACTCTAAAATTAGGTACCTTTTAGATTTTATTCATTTTTTTCAGGTTCTTACACTAATTAGACAATGTGGTGTTTACACATGCGGGTCTGATGTATTTCATTTATGAGTATGGTCTCTAGTTGTGTCCATTTACCTATAAAAGCCTCGAGTTTATCTTTCTTTACAGCTGAGTAATATTTCATTAAATAAAAAATACCACATCTATTTTATCAATTCCTCAGTTCATGAGCATTTGTGTTGCTTCCACAATTTAGCTATTACACATTGCACTGCTATAAACATGGGTGCAAATATGTCTGTGATATGATGTTTTTACTTCTTCTGAAAAAATACACAAAAAGGAAATAGGTGGGCTGAATGGGGCCTCTAGGGAAAGAAACTGCTGAAAAGGAAAGAACAACTGAGATGAGGGAAAAGAGAAAAGAATGGAAGAAGGGTGTCTTGGTTACTTTTCTCTCGTTGCTGAGACAAAATACCCAACGCCCAAAATGAAGGAAGGAAAGGTTCATTTAGCTTACAGTTTGTGGAGGTTTCAGTCCATACTTGGCTGCTTCTGAGGCAGAGTGGCACACGGCAGAGGACAAGCATTTATGGCAGCAGAGCACAGCAAAAACAACCAGCAAAAGGGAGGAATGGCTGCAAGCAGCCTCTTTTTCTCTCCTACATTGTAAACAGCCTACCCCCACCCAGGGGTCCTGAACCTCTCACACAGTCTCCATGCCCTCCTCTTCCACAGGCTCAGGATGTTTACAAAGTAAGCATCCCAGCTTCCTGCTGAATCACTCAGTTAAACCTCCAAATTCCCCAAGTTGACACAATGTATCAACCATAACAAAGGGGAAAATATGTACATATGTACACACAGGGTCACTAACACAGTGGTACTACTGATTTCTATTGCTTTATTAAAAGGAAAAGTTAATGTTTAATTGATCAATCTTACATGCCTATATTTGTTTATCTGAGTAACCAATTTCAAGATATCAACATGTAACACAAAATCATTGTTAATTTCCTATCACCTTGTCTGAGATTCTGTAATGCTTGTATTGTTTTTGTTATTTTGTAGATGTCTCTGTGTTTGTTAATATGTTTTCATTCTTTTATCTTTAAAATAACAAATAAATGCAAAAATAAAAATAAAATGAAAATGAGTACACATTTTCCTCAAGAGGTCATAGAATATTTGCCAAAATACACTTTTATCATAGGCAACAAAACAAGTCTCAAATCATTAAATATTGGACCCACCAAATGGTTTTCTCTAATCACAATGGAAAACAACTAGGGATCAATAACAGCAAATAAAAATGGACAATTGACAAATATGTAGAAATTTAACAACATATCTCTACATAGCAAATAGATTGAATAAGAAATCAAAAAAGAAATTTGAAAATATTTTTATGAAAATTAAAATTAAACTGTAGCATTATTAAATTTTGGCGACACAAAGACTGAAAATATCCACAAATAAATAGCTAGCAATGGCCTACATTAAAGAAAAAGGAAGAGTTTAAAATAATAAACAAACTCTTCCACTTAAAGAAGTAGAAAAGGAACAGAAAACTAAAAACCAGTGGAAGAAAACGGACATCAGGGCATAGATAGATGAAACGGAAAACAGAAAAGCAACAGAGAAGATCAATCAGGACAATGACGGTTCTTGAAAAACGTCAGCACAATTGACAAAAACTCATCTGACTCAGTCAGAAAAAAAGGTGGAGTAGAATCAAACTGTTAAAACTTAAAGTGGGATCATTACTACCAGCCTCTGAAATAGTTAATGAAGAGATTAAATCAGTAATGAAAAGCAGCCCAAGCAAGAACATTTAGGACCTGAGGACTTTACCAGTTACAGTGGAAAATTACATTTTTATTTTATGAAAAATAAAACAAAATTTCCTGACAAAAATAAGAGAATAACAGTAGGTAGTATACGTTGCATCATCATCTTCAAAGTATTACTAAGAGTACAAGACATAGACCAAAAAGATTCTTATGAAGAAGAAACAAGCAGATAATAACACAAAATTTTCTTTTCAACAAAGTAAGGTAAACTAGTAATATAAATAAAATAATTACTCCGTACTTTTCCGACAAGAGAAGGGAGGAAGCAAGCCCTAGTTCATCCACTGAAGTCATCATCAATGTAATATTAAATCTGGGTACCAAAATAACAAAACTACACATACACATATACATTATGAATACAGAGCAAAGGTGCTGCTGCTCGTTCCCAATTTTCGTGGGTGGAATTTCCTCTGGGACATGAATGCCCACTGTTATTATTTCTTTCAACATTGCACTAGAAGTTCTAGGCAGAGCACTTGGGTAAAGAATAAGAGGCACTTAAATTGTATAAGAGGAAGAAAAACTATCTGTATTCATATATGACACTATACTACATACTGACGCAGTAAAGAACTTGAAAAATGCATTTAATGCAGTTACAAGATAAAATAAAATAGAAAAATATATTTTATTACCACCAACTAGAAACGAACAATCCAAAATGGAAATGAATGCATTTTAAGAAGATCAATTTACAGCTCTGTGCAAACAAATAAAATATTTATGAATCATTCTAATTTTTAAGGTACAAATATTGCACAATGAAACTACATCATATTGTGCAAAATTTCTTAAATTGCCTTTATAAATAGAAAGGCATCATACATTCATTATTAGAAGTCTAAGTATTATAAAAATGCAATATTATCCAAGATTCTCATTATGGCCATTTAACACTATAAGTTATATTTTTATTTTTCCTCTCATATATATTATTTTCTCCACATTTTTATTGCTACATATTGGTTACACAGGTTAATGGGTTACATTCTGGCAGTTTTGCACACATAGATAATAAACTTCAATAATTCCTTTCCGGTCCCTTCCCTCAACCCACCTTGGCCCCTAGATTTCATATGCTTTTGGGGAGGGTAAATATCTAAAATGTATTTTGACATTTTAGAAAACCATATTATAGACATTATAGTTGTAATTGTTTTTAATATGTGTTGGTTATTTTGTATATTTAATATTTTAAGAATATTTTAGATTGTATTTATTAATTGCTATTTTAATGATTATTTAAAGAATGGAACATTTCTTAGTTATGGAAAATTCATGATTCATTCTCTTAGGTCTATTATTTCTATGCCATTTTCATAAGTTCAATCCATTTTGGGGTGTTCCCTCAAAAGCTCTATATCACTACCTGTTGCATAAATGGTTTTCTTCGCTTCTGCATGAGCCCTTATACAGACAGCTCTCTTTTTCCACTGTGTTGGTGAGTAGAATTTTTCTAGCTCTCGTTTAAGGAGCAGAGCAGGAACTAAAAACTTCAGTCTTTCTGTAACATTCTTTTACTTCATTATTCCTTTATCTGCATTCATAGCCTCCAAGTTGTCTCTGCATATGAAACTATGTGTGACTCATTACTTTTAATTAGCATTAATTCTGGAATGTGCATAGTTATAATTAGAACATGCTTGTTGATAACACAAGCTACCACCATGCAAGATTATACCATTTTAATTATGATTACAATTACACCGGTACATCCTAATATGGACTAGAAGTAGCTTTCTTTGCTGGCCTCTGACTCATGATTAGGTATTTCACCAGTATAAAGATATATTTATTTTTGGCAGCATAAAGACAAAGTGAAAGATAGTGTGAAAGATTAATTCTGTATTATCTGGGTTGTTCATAAAAAAAGACACATTTGACAACATGAACTGATGAAACATAATCGCTCATCTGTGCCTGGCAAGTTAGGTATGTGGACATATGGACACGTGTACATTCGCATGTTAAAGGATGTAACATGTATTTCAGCCAAATGAGCATAATGATATTACAGACACTAAAGTGGCAACCATCAAACAGTTGTATGAACTGAGGAAGAGTAAAAAATTTTTATAAATATATATGTATATACTTTAACCTCTGAACATTTTTCACAGTAATATGTATCATATATGCATAATAATTGGCTAGTTTGCAAAACAATACCTATTCAATCAAATCAATGGTAAAAATTTTGCCATTATTAATTTTATAGTTCATCATTCAATTTATAATTTGGAATAGACTTTTAAATTTAGAATAGTGGTAGAGTTCTTGCCTAGCATGCACAAGGCCCTGGGTTCAATCCCCAGTACCACACACAAAAAAATTAGAACTTCTTATAAATTTATATTAAGTAATTTCAGTGAACACTTGCAATTATACAAGTTCCTTTCAAATAATTTTATGATGTAATATACATAAAACTGTTTTGGAGAAACTTACCTCTCAAATTTTAGGATTGCATAATCTCAGAAATTAAAGAATAGGAGGAATTATACAATGATAATCTCATCATTACAAGTCATCATATTACAAGTCTACTGAAAGTGTAAAAAAGGGAAACTGTCACATTTTTATCTTACTCATTTGTACTTGTATTTAGCTATATAGATAAAATTCTTTATCTCCCTTTCTCACTTTCAAGTCCAAGGCTAGGACATTGCATTGTAAAGTATGTTAATTATTTGTGAACTAGGTTCCACATGTATATGTTTAGAATTTTGAAGTGGTTTGGTAAAAATATGTTTTACATCAAATTTTAGAGCACCTTGTATAAGAATTGAAATGCGATTGCAAACACAACTACCTAGAATGAATAAAATGATAAAGTATTTTACAATTTTATTTATTAGCATTATTATTGAATGATTAGTATGAATTTGAGATAACTATAAAACTCACAAAAGTTCTTCTTTTATATCTGTAGAATAAAAGTGCACAAAATGAAGTTATCCTATTAGAAAACCCATATACTTTGGGGTTTTCTTCCCACAGTTTCTGGGTTATAATTCCTTCCCTAAAGTAGAATATAAAAACTCAAATTTCTCTTCTTCATGGTCAACAAATACGTAAAAAAAATCCTCTACATCTCTGTCCATTAGAGAAATGCAAATTAAAACAATACTAAGATTTCATCTTACTCAGGAATAAATGGCAATCATTGAGAAATCAACCAACAAAGGCTAGCATGACTATGGTTATAAAGGAACACTTCAAAATTAATGGAGGGAATGCAAACTAATATAACCATTATGGAAATCAATGTGGAGATTTCTCAAAGAGCTGAAATTAGAAATTGCATAGGACCCACGTATTCCCTGCTAGGTATCTTCCCTAAAGAGCTGAAGTCATTATAGTACAGTGACATATTCATACCAATATTTATAGCAACACAATTCATAATAGCTAAATCCTGGAAGCAGCCTATCTACCCACCAACAGATGACTGAATAAAGTAAATGTGGTATCTGTGTATAATGGAATACTACTCACTACAGGAATGAAAAATTTGAGACATTTATAGGCAAATGGATGCACCTGGAAATATAAAGGTGAATGAAAGAAGCTAGACACATAATCTTAAATACCATAGGATATCTCTCATTTCAATGAGGCAAAATACAAAGAATCTGAGCGGCTCGCCTCTGCGGAACTCTGGGCAGGTGAGGCGTGTGCGCACTCCGACCTGGATCTCTGGATCAGGGAGGTAGCTCGCTCCACAAAGCAGCATCTGAGCAGCCCACCTGCATGGAATTCTGGGCAGGTGAGGTATGCCCGCACTCTGCCCTGGAACTTTGGGTCAGGGAGGAGCTCGCTCCACAAAGCAGCATCTGAGCAGCCTTCTGAGTGGAACTCTTGGCAGAAAGCTTAAGGGACAACAGGAGGAGGCAACACAAATGATATAAAAAGAATATTTGCAGAAATAATAGCAGAAAATTTCCCAAGCACGGTAAAAGATACTGAAGTACAGCTAATTGAGGCATATAGAACCCCAGTGAGCCATAAACCAAATAAAACCACACCCAGACATATAATAGTCAAGATCCCAGACATACAGCAAAAGAACACAATACTAAAAGCTGCTAGAGAAAAGAAACAGATCACCTATAAAGGAAAGCCCATGAGAATCACAGACTTCTCAACAGAAACCATGAAATCAAGAAGAGCTTGGAGCAAGGTGTTACAGATTCTGAGACAAAACAGCTTCCAACCCAGAATGATGTATCCTGCAAAACTATCCTTCAAATTCAATGGAGAAATAAAACATTTCCACGACAAAGAACAACTGAAGAACTTCATGAGTGCCAAACCAGCATTAAAAAAGTACTAAAAATATTCCACACAGAGAAAAAAGTGACCACAATCTCAAGAACAACAATAGAAAGGAACCGTCAAACAGAACAAGCAAGTAAACATATAGCAAAAGTAGGAAAACAACAAGTAAATAGCATGACAAGAATAAGCCAACATATAACCATTATAACCATTAATGTAAATGGCCTCAATTCACCAGTCAAAAGAAATAGATTGGCAGAGTGGATTAAGGAACAAAATCCAATGATATGCTGTATAGAGGAAACACATTTTACTCAAAAGGAAATCCACAGGCTGAAAGTTAAAGGATGGAAAACAATTCTCCATGCAACAGGTCCCCAGAAAAAAGCAGGGGTAGCTATTATATTTGCAGACAATGTAAACTTCAAACCGAAAACAATCAAAAGAGATAAAGAAAGCCACTACATACTAGTTAGGGGAAAACTGCAAGAGGAAGAGATAACAATTCTAAACATTTATGCACCAAATAATGGAGCACCAAACTTTCTAAGTCAAATCTTAACACACATGAAAAATCAAATAATTAATAACACTATTGTAATAGGGGACCTAAACACAGCCCTGACGCAAAGAGACAGGTCAACTGGACAAAAACTCAGCAAAGAAATAACTGACCTGAACCAAAGGTGTGAACAAATGGACTTAGTAGATGTATACAGAGTATTCCACCCCACAACATCAGAATACACATTTTTCTCAGCTTCACATGGGTCTTTCTCTAAAATAGACCACATTCTAGCCCATAGAGCATATCTATCTAAATGCAAAAGAATTGAAATTATCCCATGCATATTATCTGATCACAGTGCAATGAAATTGGAAATTAATGACAAAGGGAAGTCCAAAAACTGCATAAACACTTGGAAATTAGACAACAACTTCCTGAATAACCAATGGGTCAACAAGAAGTTAAAGAAGAAATTAAAAAATACCTACAAGCAAACAAAAATGCAAATACAACTTATCGGAATTTGTGGGATGCAATGAAAGCAGTCCTCACAGGGAAATTTATAGTGATAACTCATATATAAAGAAAAGAGAAAGAGAGCAAATAAATAGCCTAATGCTACACCTCTAACTTTTAGAAAAAGAGAAACAAGCCAAACCAAAAGCCCAAAGAAGGGAAGAGATTATAAAACTCAGGGCAGAAATGAATGCAACTGAGATGAAGAAAACTCTACAAAAAATATGTGAATCAAAGAGCTGGATTTTTGAAAGAATAAATAAAATTGATCAATCCTTAGTCAACGTTATCAAAAAAAGAAAGGAAAGAACTCAAATTCATGCAATAAGGAATGAAAAGGATAAAATCACTACAGATCCCACAGAAATTCAAAAGATCATTAATACCTACTTTGAAAATCTTTACTCCCATAGGACAGAAAACTCTGAAGAAATGGACAGATTCCTAGAAATGTACAAATTACCAAAATTGAATAAGGAAGATACAAAAAATCCTGAACCACACAATATTAATTAATGAGATTGAAAATGTCATTAAAAAGTTACCGACAAAGAAAAGCCCAGGCCCTGATGGATTCACAGCAGAATTTTATAAAACATTCAGAGAAGATTTAATGCCAACAATCCTCAAACCCTTTAATGCAATTGAAAAGCAAGCAACTCTCCCTAACTCATTTCTGGAGGCAAGTATTATACTGATACCAAAACTAGAGAAGGACCCAACCAAGAAAGACAACTATAGGCCAATCTCCCTAATGAACATAGATGCAAAGATACTCAACACAATACTAGCAAATAGAATGCAGAAAATAATAAAGAAAATTATACACCATGACTAGGTTGGGTTTATTCCAGGAATGCAGGGATGGTTCAATGTTCACAAATCAATTAATGTAATACATCATATCAATAGAGCCAAAGACAAAAACCACATGATCATCTCAATAGATGCGGAAAAAGCTTTCAATAAAGTCCAACATGCATTCATGTTAGAAACCCTAGAAAAATAGGAATAGATGGCCTCTACCTCAATCTGATCAAAGTCATCTATGACAAGGCAACAGCCAACATCATACTAAATGGGCAAAAACTGAAAGCTTTCACTTTAAAGTCAGGAACAAGACAAGGATGTCCACTGTCACCACTACTATTCAACACAGTTCTGGAAGCATTAGCCAGAGCAATTAGACAAGAGACAGAAATAAAAGGAATAGGATAGGAAAGGAAGAAGTTAAACTATCACTGTTTGCAGATGACATGATACTTTACATGCAAGACCCCAAAAACTCCACAAGAAAACTCCTTGAATTAATTGACAAATTCAGCAGAGTAGTTGGATACAAAGTCAACACCCAAATATCAATAGCATTCCTATACACGAACAACAAACAGACTGAGAGAGAAATTGAGGAAACCATACCTTTTATAATAGCATCCAAGAAATTGAAATATTTCGGAATCAATCTAACAAAGGATGTAAAAGATTTATTCAATGAAAACTACAGTACTCTGAAAAAAAGAGATCGAAGAGGATTTCTATAAATGGAAAAACATTCCCTGCTCATGGTTAGGAAGAACCAACATTGTGAAAATGGCCATACTACCAAAATTGTTGTACAGATTCAATGCAATTCCCATTAAACTACCATTAGCATATATCACAGATCTAGAGAAAACATGCCTTAAATTCATCTGGAACCAGAAGAGACCCAGAATAGCAAAAGCAATCCTGGGCAATAAGGACAAGTCAGGTGGAATCGCAATCCCTGACCTGATATTATACTACAAAGCTACTATAATAAAATCAACCTGGTACTGGCTAAAAAACAGACCCGAGGATCAATGAAACAGACTGGAAGATGCAGCCACAACCAAAAACACACTCAGCAACTTAATCTGTGACAAAGGGGCCAAAGAAGCTCACTGGAAAAGAGATAGCCTGCTTAATAAATGGTGCTGGAGAAATTGGCTTACCACTTGCCAAAAACTGAAATAGACCCAAGTCTATCACCATGCACCAAACTCAAGTCAAAATGGATCACAGATCTTAATATTAAAACAGAAACTCTATTGGAAGAGAAAGTAGGTAAAAATCTTGAAGACATAGGAGTAGGCCGAGAGTTCATGAACAAAAATCAAACTGCAAGGGAAACACTTTGAAGAATCAGTAACTGGGACCTCATCTTACTCAAAAGTTTTTGCACATCTAAAGAAATCACCAGCGAGGTAAAAAGAAAACCCACAAATTGGGAAAAAATCCTAGCTGGCTGTTCCTCAGACAAAGGTCTTCTATCTAGAACATACAAAGAATTAAAAAACATGTACCTGTCCAAACTCAAAGGCCCAATCCAGAAATGGGCATCTGAGATGAATACACACTTCTCAGATAAAGAAATATGAATGGCAAATAAATATATGAGAAAATGTTCTACATCTTTAGTCATTCTCACCCCAGTAAGACTGGCCAGTATGAAAAAATCATCCAATAACAAATGCTGGCGAGGCTGTGGAGAAATAGGGACTCTTCTTCACTGCTGGTGGGATTGCAGACTGGTGAAAGCACTGTGGAGAGCACTTTGGAGAATTCTCAGCAAACTAGCTCTAGAGGTTCCATTTAAACCAGCTATTCCCCTAATGGGTATTTTCTCAGAAGACCTGAAAACATCATATCACCGTGATATATGTGCACCATTTTTAAAAGCACAATTTGTAATAGCTAAATTGTGGAAGCAACTCTAATGTCCATCCACAGAGGACTGGATAAAAAAACGGGCATTTTTATATAATGGAATATTACTCAGCTATAAAGAGGGACAGATTTGGGGCTTTTGTAGGCAAATGCTCACAACTAGACACCATACTCATAAGTGAAATAAATCAGAGTTACATATGCAAGCAACGTATTGTGTCACTTGTGTAAGAACCTGAGGGTGGGAATATAAATTAAGAGGTGTGTGCTGGGGATATAGCTCAGTGGAATAAGCGCTTGCCTAGCAATCGCAGGGTCCTGAGTTTGATCCCCAGTACCACAAAAAAAAAAAAAAAAAAAAAAGAGGTTTGAAGTGAATCTGCTCAAAAGTAAAGAACAGATGGGATGAGGGAAAGCAGAAAAGGAAGAAAGAGGCAAATATGTATGTGTGTATGTATGTATGTACATATGTGCGGGATGGACAACATGGTTCCACTATTGTCTTATGTCACTTTATGGTAAGGAATAGTTGATGACTGGTTGTTTGATCAATCTTGTATGTCTATATGTGTTTTCTTGAGCACACACTTTGAAGTTATCAGTATGTAATTCCACAACAATTGTTGGTTCCCTGTCCCTTTGTCTATAATTCAATTTTGATTTACTGTTCTTGTGCTACTTTGTGTCTCTTTGTTAATGTTTTCCTCTTTTTTTGTTGTTGTTCTTTTTCTTTTATACTTTTAAAAATAAAAATGTTTTAAAAAAATGAAGCAAAGTATAAACAAAGAATAATGCAGGATGGGTGGAAGGGAACAACGGATCTCTTGCAATAGGAAGTGATCAAAGGAAACAAGGACAAGGGGTGAGGA